>PVKH010020839.1:0-14493 GCA_004027955.1 Chaetophractus vellerosus | reverse complement strand
CATACCAGCCTTCACCAATCAAAGACTGCTTTGTCACACGCCAGCCTCCACCAATCGGAAGCCACCCAGTCGTGCTTCCCCATTTGTTGTTTGCCTCCGCCAATCGGGAGTTGCTCTGTTGCACTCCCTCCTCCCCTTACCCCCACATGTTATAAGTAGCAGTGTTTCCCTAATAAACTTAGACATGGTCGCCCAGCCTTGTCTCCAGAGTGGGTGTGTGTGCTCCGTCCATCGCTCGCCTTTTCACCAGTCTCCCTGCCGCCTCCCCCTCATCGTGCACAGATCCCGGATTCCTGGCCTATCGCTCTTAGGGACACCTAAGTCCGTAAGGCTCCCGTGTACCCGGCCCGCCGCCGCGCATCGGGACGCCTGTGCCCGGCGAGCCAGTCGACTTGCTGTGCTCGGGGTGCCTGAGCCTGGCCAACTTAGAGCCCTGAGCCAGCGAGCCGACAACCCCCCTTTTCCCCCTTCTTCCCTTTCCCACTGTTCCCCTTCGTCTCCTATCTGGTTCGGGAGGGCCACTTGGAGACCCCTTCGCCTCCAGACGGCTGGGAGGCCCCTCGGGGGCGGCAAGCCGAAACCCCACGGCAAGCAGGGTCGCCGCTGAACAACGCCGGCAGCCGGTCCCCGGTCCCTGTGAGTAGTGTCATCGCCGAAAAGCGCCGACGACAATACTGAAAAACAGCTCTGAAAATGTGGTCATTCAACACAATGAAGCAACCATGTGAACAGGCTCTCTGCATCTGAGCTTCAAGTTCAGAGAATTCCTGTGGTAGGCAGAGAACACAGTCACATGAGAGGGTTTGTCCACTGCTCACCTACCCAACTGTCACCCCCAACATGACTTCAGGGGATCCCTGGGGAATTCCAACAGGAGCTTCATATACTGCTCAGAATTCCAAAATGCCACAATAGTATCTGAAAACAGTTTTTTAGGATAACAGAATGAGAATTAATTTCCCAGAGTGACACAGGATCTTAACAAACCCTTGGTCCAGTCCTTCATTGTACTGGTTTGGACACTAAAGTGGAGTGAAGTAAATTGATTTGCTCAAGGGCACACAACATCACAGCTAGGTAGTGGCAGAAGAAGAACGAAATTCTGGTTTCCTTGATACTATTTCAGCATCTTCTTTTAACTCGTTAGTCTGTCCCCCCTTAAGACTACCAGGAGAATTGTACAGGAAAGGGAAACAACCTGGAATCTAGGCTGACAAAGGAAAGGAAATGGTAGTTACAGACAGGATGTCTGTAACTAAGGAACAAAAAAATAGCTTATCAGTATATTTAATCAGTGGCATAAAATGCACTCATTTTCTGCATATTTCTCAAATGATATGGCTAAAAAGAATTTAATTTCCACAGCTTCTATTTTACCTATAGTCTTTACATTCCAACTAATTTGTAAACACCTTGACAACTGTAGCTTCATCTTCCAAGTCTTTGTATTCCCTCATACCCAGCACAAAGTTGGGCACACAATAGTTACTAAAAAAAAATGATTCCTGTGTAGCTGATTTTAAGGATTACCAATTTACATATGCAAATTATTTTAGGTTTTTTAATCCTTGTTTATCAAAGCAACATGTAGTGCTTTTCTAAAGCTGTCTACTGATATCTTCATTTTCCTACTTTCAACTCTAAAGCGTGTGCTATTTTATTTCGAAAACATTTCTGTTTTATACAGTCATTTATATCAGCAAAATTCACAAGTTAAATTTATTATTTAGATTAATATAAAATAACACATTTGAGTTGTGAAGCTTCGTTTCAGGGAAGACTTAATAAACAAAGGTTATTCTACATAAAATGCCACATAAAGCAATTTAGAAGACTTGAAAAGCAAGAAAGGGGCGGGAACATGGGCAAAGAACTACATAAAAATGGAGAACTGGTTTCTATGGTAACCAGCATAAATGGATATCTTTTTGGAAAATGGACTAGCAAAGTCAGGGAGATGTAAATGTATGAGCACAAAAACCAAAGACCCAATCTAACCCTGTGATATGGAAAGAAGTCCAGAGATTTTCCCTAAATGTAATTAAGAAAAAAAAAGGCCTATTGCTAACAGACTTTTGAATAATTGTTTACTAACACAAACATTTATCAGTAATTAGAAATTACTTCTTTTTTCTTTCACAGAATCTGAATACAATTTTAGTGGAGAAGCCAATGGGGCTATGATTCTCCAACAATTCCTGCTTCCCAGCAGGATGTGGTAAGCTGACCATTTGTTTTTCTCTTATCCAGGTAAGTAAACAAATCCCCATTGATATAAAGATTTTATATTAAAAATAGGTTTTCTGTTTTCTTGGTGGGGAAGAGAGAGGACTGTGTGAAGTTATATTCAGAGACAGAACAAAACTGTTGCTTTTCTGACTAAAATATGTTTAGCCTACTTGGTATAATAAAGATGGCCAAAAATTATAAAACTTAAAGCCATTTAAGCATTTACTATTTTACTCCCAAGATGAATGGTGGCTAAAATAAGACATGTATCTGGAGATGAAACTTCTTGTAATCACATACAATTTACTGTGATAAAAAGAACTAAACAACCATTTCAACATTTCATGTAAAATTGTTATGAAAAGGAGAAAATTTCACAGTCTACATTGGGAAATACTTTCATTTAATATGTAAATCATTAATATCACAGTGATGTCTAGAAATCAACCTGTCAATGCTTTCAAGTATATTGAGATTGGGGCCGGCTGGATAGCCCAGTGGATAGGGCGTCGGCATACCACATGGGAGGCCACAGGTTCGGTTCCCGGGGACCTCTCCTAGCGGGCAGACCGCCTTGAGAATGGCAAGCCACCATGGGCGGGCCAGAGCCGCCGTGGGCAGGGCAAAAAGCAGCCACGGACAGGCAAAAGCCGCCATGGGCAGGGCAGGTTGCCCGTGAATGGAGCACAGCCAGCCACCCGCGAACTGAAAGCCGGCCGTGAATGGAAGCAGAAGCCGCCCACAAGCGGGGAAAGCCGTGCCTGCGCAGTGACCAGTCTCGGCGCCTTGCCACAGCGGGGGGGAGGGGAGATATGTAATAAAATAAATAAATCTTTAAAAAAAAAAAAAGTATATTGAGATTGAATTTCAACATGCCTGTTCTCTTCTTTTGTGTGTCTATTCCATTTCTTTAAAAAGAAGGAATTGTACCTAAGTCCTGACTCCCTGTATATTGCCCCAGCATAATGAACTGATGCTGCTGCTACCCCCAGCCTCAAATTATAAAAAGCTGTCCTTATATTATTCACAAGGCTTTGTAATCTATGTCAATTATTCCATGACATTTGTGAAGTCATCAGAGTATCTGTGTGCAGGCTAATAAGGCCAAAGTCCAAACAATTGATCTTTCCAAAAGGCCATTTTTATCTTCCATTGTTCATTCAAAATCCACTATAGGAGGTGCTAGAAATGCAAGGGAAAGTAAGATGTTCCTTCTATCCAGGCTGTCACATGCTAGTGAGAAAAAGAAACAATGATGCTATCAAAATGTTTTTTTATACTAATTCAGGAGATAAATTCAAATCCAAACAAGTTTCCTAGATTTATCTTCTAATGCCTATTGCTTTGTTTTGAAATATTTCTAGATTTGAAATTCTTTTCCAAAAGCCCTGATGCCCTGAGAGTCTAACATGATCTATATTTAGGACAATTTTGAACACATGTGGGGCAATATTCCTGAAATTGTCTTCCAAGAAATATCTTCTTGAATTACTGAGCATTTCTCTAGGAAATCTGAAGAGCTTTATAAAATGCTGTGATTAAATTTCATACAACTCAAAGTTTTGGATATTAAAAAAAACTAATTTTAATAAGCACTAATGTATATAAGATATAGAAAGTTTGTCCTTTTCTTCAATTGAACACAACTTAAAGTATACTGGTAAAAGAATTTTCTTGATTTACTAGATTATCTAAAATTTTAGTTTTTCAAAGATAACTTGACTGCTTTGTTATATTATGGAATAGCACAGATGTTTCTGGGTGGCATCAGAAGCCCTCTCCACCCTGAGCCCTTTTAAAGCTCACCTGCAATAAGCCTTCCTCCTATACAACACTGACTCCCAGACTACAAAGTCTCAGGATCGATCCAATCTGCCTTCCAGGCAAACCAGTAGACTCAAAGTGTTTCTCAGCCACCTTTAGTGAAGACACTTTGCCTAAAGCTAAGTATCATGAAATGCTTGAAGTGCTTTTATGATATTCAATATGTTTAAGCCATATATTAAAAATAAGAGATAAGCAAATATTCACTGTTTTTTCTGCTTATACGTGAAGAACACATAGCAGAAATGTAATGAACATCATTACTTCCTCAATCCCAAGGCTTTGTTATTAATGCTTTTGCCCTTTTGTGCAAGAATGGATAATATGAAAAGATTTTGTAGACATTTAGTTTGATTTGGAAGTTGTGGCCACTTTGGCACCATATAATCTGTCAGTTTTCCTATAGTCTTTCCTTCTTTGTTAATCAATATACCCCTGGACTCTGGCCTTAAGTGGAGAATTTGGAGGTAGCTTTCAACTCTGCTCTTCTTACCTATTTCTTCATTCCTCCTTGTAGATCCATATTTCCATCTGCTATCAATGTCTTTCTATCAGGAGGACTTCTTTTGACATTTCTTGTAATGTTAGTGTGCTGGTGATGAATTTTTTAAGCTTTTGTTTGTCTGAAAATGACTTTATGTTGCCTTAGATTTTAAAAATGTTTTCACTGGGGATGGAATTCTAGCTTGACATTTTTTTTCTTTCAGTAATGTCTTCTGGCTTGCATTGTTTATGATGAGCTGTCTGCTGTTATTTTTATCTTGTTTCTCTTTGCATAATGCATCTCTTTTTTTAGATCCTTTTAAGATCTTTTTTCTTTATCATTGGGTTTAAGAAATCTGATTATGATGTGCCTTGGTGCAGTTTTCCTCATCTTCATCTTTTTTTCTGCTCAGAGCTTCTTGAGCTTCTTGGATCTGTGGGTTTATAGTTTTCATTATATTTGGAAAACTTTTGACCATTGTTTCTTCAGATACTTTTTTCTGACTCTCTTTTCTCTTTCTGAGATTCCAATTGCTTGCACATGAGGCAACTTGATGTTGTTACACAGTTCAGTGATGCTCTGAATTTTTTAATTTTTTTGTCTTTTTTTATTTATGCATAATTTTGGATACTTTCCATTGCTATATCTTCAAGTTTATTAGTTGTTTCTTATGCAATGTTTAATTTGCTGCTAATCCTATCCAGTGTATTTTTCATCTAAGACATATTTTCATGTCTAGAAGTTTCCCCTCCCCCCTGAGATGGCTCCCTCATCTGTTTTGCTTGCTGTTTCTACTCATTGTCTGGTCATTGTTTTTGCTTGTTGTCTGCTCATTGCTTGTTTGACTTCTTTAGGAGGCATAGGGAACCAAAACCAGGACCTCCCATGTGGGAAGTGGGCACTCAACTGCTTGAGCCACATCTGCTCTGCTCTAAAAGTTTTTCTTTGGTCTTTTTTTATATCTTCCATGTCTCTTCAAAACATACTCATAGTTTCCTCTACCTCCTTGAATATTTGAAGTGTGTTTAAAATAGATGTTTTTATGTCCTTGTCTATATAGTCAATCCTTTATATGATTTCAAGATCTGTCTCTATTGGTTGACTCTTCATTATAGGGCATATTTTCTTATTTTTTTTGCATGGTTGGTAATTTTTTATTGGACGCCAGTCATTATAAGATTTATGCTATTGGGTCCTGGGTTTATTTTTTGTATTCTTTTAGATAATTTTGAACTTTGTCCTGGGATACAGTTAATTTACTTGAAAATAGTTTGATCTTTTAAGGCTCTCTTTTAAGATTTCTTGGGTAATACAAAAATAGTCTTCAGTCCAGGGCTAACTTGGTCCCACTAGTGGGACAATACCCTTCTGAGTACTCTACCTGATGCCCTGTGTATTCCAAAGTTTCTCCACTTTGGCTATTAAATATGTGAACTATTCCCATTTCTGTGTGAACCCTAAGAATTTTTCTGCCTCCTCCTTTATAGTAGTTATTTCCCTTAGGCTTCAGTGTACATTCATGAACTGATTTATACTCCACTGAACATTCTGGGGCAAGGAGACCTATTAAACAATTCCTGAACTTGCTCTCTTTGCAGCCATTTCCTCTCTGTACTCTGTTCCTACAAAATCTAGCCACCTGAGCTTCCCAAATCCTCAATTCTTTACTCAGGGAAGCTGCCAGAATCTTTTTGGGTTTCCCTTCTCTGCTGCAGTTTGGAGACTTACTCCAGATAGTATACTGAGGTAGACCTCACCTTGTTTGTTTCCCTCCTCTCAAGCATCAAGTTTGTATATTTTATTATTACAGAGAACAGAGTATTTCAATTATCAAATTGAGACTCTCTTTTGCATTGCTAGTGACTGTTGAAACTTTTATTACCTGAGAGGCAGGAGAAGTCATGGGTCTGCCCAAGTTTTCATCAAAAAGTAGGGGAAGAACTAACTCCATAGTTTAGATTTAAGGGAACAGTAAGAGTCAAAAATAAAGTGGCCTGGTGATTACATCCCACAGATTGCTTTTGTTCAGCATAAAAGTTACACAAGAACCTATGAAAGATAAACAAAACCACAACTGAAGAAATGACTATTAGATACATGGAGCTAAATCATAAATCTACTGTGCAGAAACATACCAAAATAATTAAAGTTAGAATAATGCTTATTTACAGGCTTATATAAATATGTAGAATAACTACAGATTTACCCAAGAGCATAATAAATGACAATAAAAGAAAAACCTATTATGAGCACTTTCTTAAAGTTCTTCACGGTGTCCTTTTAATTGTTGCTTAATTTTAGCAACTCTCTTCCCTTCAGTGTAAACATTTTTATTTTAGCTACATTTCATAATCTATCCAAATGTAAAATCACATTAATGCAATGCCTGCCTAAATTTGCTTTTCAAAAATTCTTGTGCTTATTATAGACAAGAAAATGCACTCAAAAGAAATCAGGAATTATCACATTATATATTAGAGCCATTTATTTGTGGAAATGGAGCATGAAATAAACTATTTAGTTCGTTAACTCAAGTAGGAGAGCATTGTTCAAGCATGTTGTCCATTAATCATCGATAACCAGTATTTAGCATGTGGATATGCATGACTGCTAATGTGGCTAGATAATGTAGAATCCTCTTCATAAAAACATAGTATGTGCAACTTTGATGTGTGATTCATCACAGTACCCTTAACAGGGCCCAGAGGAAGGGCTCGGGATAGAAGTTGTTTTTAGAAAACATTTCTGGAGTTCATATAATCTCCTCATTCTCTTTTTTCTTTTGTGTTATCTCAATTGAAATTTATACCCAGTTAAATCCCTGATGCCCTTCTGAAACCATGGTCCACCTCCTGTTCCTGATAAGATCTTGTAACAAATAATTGATTTCCTGCCAAGAACCATCTCCTGATGAACGCTGTTAAACACTCCTCAGTAATTCTGAATGGGAGACAATCCAAAGGAAATTTTGTACAAGCTACATTTAAATAGGCATTTTCCACGGCATTGAAATCCTAAAGGTAGACTGATTATACTTTAAAGGTGGAGCAGTGGATTACGTTTCGTTCCCTGAGGTTACCAATAAGACAACTTGTAGGAATAACTCTGCCACTTCTAAAATATACTTCACAACTTTAACAGCAAAAGCTTTAAATTCTGTTTTAAAAAGCATAGCAGCACTATTCGAAATAGAAATAACATGGGAATGCCAAAGTTCCTATGCAGAGCTGAATGAATAAACTCGTATAGTCACACAACAGAGAACTAAGGAGCAACAAGAATGAACACTTTACACCACAACAATATGGATGAATCGCACAAACATAATGTTAAGCATAAGAAGCCAGACCCAAAAGAGTGTATAATTATGACTACATTGCATAAAGTATTTTTTAAAAAAAAACAGCAAAATTCAAATGTGTTGTGCTGTTAGAAGCCAAGATGTGATTACCTTTGGTGGAGGCAACAGTGGTGGGGGACGGTTAGTGACATGAATATGAGAGTTTTCTGGGGTACCGGTGATAATCTTTCTTGAAGTGGGTGCTGGCTGCATGGGTATGTTCAGTTTGGGAAAATTTAGTAAGCTCTACATTATGATATGTGCTGTCTCCTATATGTATATTACACCTCAAAAAAAAAAAAAAAAGTTAAAAATAATTAGCCCTGCAGAGTCACAGAATGAAATATATAGGTCCCTTCCTATTATTAGCCTGATAATCCTGGGAGAAGAAGGATTGGTGCACAGGTGTCCTCACTGCAGAGGACACGCACAGAATGAGGAAATATAAACTGACTGCGGCAGCACCAGAAAGACCCACCCCACCTGAAGGCAGCACTCCCAGCGGAAACACAGGTATGAAAGCATCAAGTTACCTGAGAAACAAATAATGGACAGTTGTCATTAATGGAATTAGATCATTCTGCTTGTTACTAAATTTGGCTTACTGCTAGCTAGAGAAGGCTTATGATTGGGGAAGTACTGGCTTTTCTGGAAGTCTTATTTCCCAGGTTTCCTGTGACAAGAGCTAGTGCCACCAGAAATGTGATACCAAAAAAAGGTAACCCAACGTGTTCTTTGGGTTTCAGGTACCCCAGATCCAGAGTCTATGTTTTCAGTCCCAGGTAATTTAGCAGTATCTGTCTCTATACAGCCCCTTTAAATAGACCTAGCCTATGTTGCATTTTCTCACTCTGAATGTGTAAAATCTGTATCACAGCCTCTGCAGGAACATCTCAATTTAGACTAGTCCTATTTACCACCTCAATTTCTCTGGTCCTGTGGTCCTCTAACTCCAATTCAATTTCATACATCAACTCCTATTCTTTCTCTTCAGCTTCATCTTATAATTGATACCAGGTTTAAACATGTTTCTGGCTTGACTTCGGCACTCTCCATTAGGACTTGGTTTTTTGGCATTTCCCTTTGAAGATAAAGGTCCTACTCACATTTTGATTTTCAGCTATGGCTCCCAAAAGCCAAGTAAGTGGTGGCTGAGCCTGTTTTCCTCACTACCATCACATCAGGAAAGTGAGACTGTACAACAACACATTACAAGGGATATTTCTCCTGGTAAATTCAGGAGGACACCTGAATGGCATTTGCTCTGGATTTTGATAGGAAAAAGTTCTCCAACTTATATACACCCAGAACACATAAAATAGCAGGGAGTCATAATCTATACATTTTAAGAATAATATTAGTTAAAATTTAATTTGTTTTTACGTTGTGCTAGGCACTGACTTAATGTTGTTGCATGAATTAATTCAAGCCTCTTAACAACCTATAAGGTATGTGATATTTGTATCCCCATTTTAATGAAAGAAAACTGAGACTTACAGGACTCAAATAAAACATCCAAGAACACACGGCAAGAGCCACGATTTGTAACCTGGTGCTATAACTTCAGAGGCTCGGCTCTTAGCGACTGTCCTCCACAGGAAAACGCAGTTCAGCTTAAAATTATGTCTCAGCTACAGAAAGAATTCAACTGGGGTGATGTGAGACTAGGTTTTTATGGCTTACGAAGCAGTGGAGAAACAGACTAAATTAATCTTTCTCAGACAACATCTTTTAAAGGGAATGATGCTACACGAACTTCAATGGACAGAGAATTTAGTGCCATGAAAACTTAGCAAGGGAAAATAAAATGGGAGGAATGTTGTTTTAACAATACCCAGAGATAGTAAAACCTTCACGTTCACTGGCTTTTGGGTGACAAAATGTAGACTCTGTTTCTGAGAATTTTAATAAAAGAAAATATATTAGCTTTTATTCATAGGTTGGTGAAACCCACATTAGGGACCACTTTTGTTACATATCAGAAATCCATTTATTAGATACAATGCAGTTCTTTCACTCTTTCTGTTAGGCAAACTGGCAGGTTAAAACAATTTTGTTTTTGAAGGTTTTGTTTCAGGTTGAAGCAATAGGTTTTAAGAGTTCAACAACCTCCCAGAAAAAAAAAGAATTTTATTCTTATACAAGTAGTCAGCCACTATCAAAAACGAATGCAGCATCAGCAGGATGATAATACAGTTGCTGTAGCATCAGCTGTGAAGAAAATGGACCACCTGATGGAGAGGTCTGAAGCAGAGAGAGGAAAAGGAGGAGGGAGAACAGAGGGATGGAGATTCTTGGGCCACTACTGCCACGGCACACAAACCAAGTTCATGGGTCTGAGGATTCCCCGAGTGCTTTGCTGGGTGCAGGGCATTTCTTGAGGCCTGGGAAAATTGCTCGGAATCTGCAGATAATGTCCTGCCTCCCCATCCCAGTGCACAGGATGATCTGAATATGCATCTCTGCAAATAGTTGTGTCTGCGTTATGAAGTCCTTGCTAATGGAATATGAAAAGAAGAGAGATGTATAACTTCTGGCACTTGCCGTTAAAACATGTGGGTGTGATCTACTCCTTGCTCTCTCTTTTCCTTTCTCTGTTCCCCCAGGGTTGGAACATGGGCAGAGTACAGGCCAACTAAGTGGACAAGGACCACAGTCTAAGACAATGGCTCTCAAATTGTGGTTCCCAGACCAGCAGCATCTGCATGGCCTGGGAAATTGCCAGAAATGCAAATCTGCAGGCCCAACCCCAGGCTGAGTCAGAAGGTCTGGCAGTGAAACCCAGATGATTCTGAGGCATGCTATAGTGTGCTGACCCCTGGTCTAGGGAAGAGAGGATAACAAGATAGAAGGAACCAAGGTGCAAGGATGACCTCAGGGAGCAGGGCCCTCTACTCACCCTGAATTGCCCAACTATTTCTGGATGGTTACATGAAAAATCTTATTTTGAGGTTTCTTTCTTCTAGCAACTTAGTCTGTATACTAATTAATAGAGAGACTACTCTAGGGGCCCCAAATCCAGTCAGCTGATCAAAAAGACCCTAGGAATCTTGGCAATTCAGCTTTTATCTAGTCCCACATAGGGCCCCCTGAGACAAATTTGGGGAATTCATCACCTTGAGAATAATTCTGGACATTATTTCCAACATAACCCCAGGCTTGATACTTCTTTGTCCCAAAATGAGTGAGTTGGGAACAAATGTACCCTTGATTATCAGTGCCAGGAGGGTCTCTGTTCCCAAGTCCTCCTTTCCCAGGTAAGGAGGGTCAAGGCTTTTCCTGACTCTTCTCTTAATGCTTACAGATCAATAAGCAGACAAATCTTTGGCCTCCACCAAGACAATTGCAACCTCAGCCAAGTTGTGCTACCCATCTTTCAGAGACGAAAATCCCTCAATCAATCCTCTGGGATGTAGCCGGGGTGGTTAAACCCTCCCAGCTCCCTTCAGGCAAGCACAAATAGCTTGTCTTCATTGATGTCATTCCACCACTACAATCTAATCAGCTGGCCCTCCTGGCAGCACTCTCAGGAGAGCAATGCTCATCATTAACCCCCAGTCCCTTATTTTTCCACTTCACTTCACTTGACTTTTGTATTAACAGAACCTAGTCTTCATTTTATAAAGAAATCAGTATGAATAACTAATTCAGGAAATGTTGCAGAAACACAACTATCATGAAAAGCAAAAACTACCTTCAAAGTTCTCCTCTGGAATGTGTGGCAGGTTGATAGTGAGGGAGCCATACAGAGCACTGACTGTGGAGCCACACTGCACAGATTCAGATTCCAGCTCTGGCACTTACAAGCTGGGTGACTTTGGGAAAATTACCCAACTTCCTGTCTTAGTTTTTCTGAGCTGCTATGACAAATACCACACAATGGGTTGGCTTAAACCATGGGAATTTATTGACTCATGGTTTTGAGGCTAGAGAAGTCCAAAACGGAGGTGTCAGAAAGGCGATGCTTTCTCCCCAAAGTCTGTAACGTTTAGTGTGGCTGCCAGTGATCCTTGTTGTTCTTTGTCTTGTATTCCAGCCTCTGGTCACGCGGAGATGTCCTCTCCTTTCTGTTCCCATTCCCGTTGGTTTCCAGGGTCTGACTCCTCCTCCTTGGCTTTCTCCCACGAAGTCTGAATTTCTTCTCTTATAAAGGACTCCAGTAATGCAGATGAAGACCCAACCTTGTTCATTTGGTCCACACCTTAAAATAACATCAAGAGCTCCTATCTACAATGGGCTCACACCTACAGGTATGTGAATTAATATTAAGAACATATCTAAGTTGGAGTACAAACAATTCGATCTACCATACTTCCCTTTGACTGTGTTTCTTCATCTGTAACATGAGCATAATAAGAGCACCTGCATCATAGAATTGCCATCAGAATTATGTGTCTTAATATATTTAAAGCATTCAGAACAATGACTGGCACATAGTGAGCAGGGCATAATTGTTAATTGTCGTTCTTATTGGCAACCACTATATTATGCTGCCTCCTAAAGTAGAGAAGATGTGTTCTTGAAACAGGCTGGGGTTTGAATCCTGACTCTCCTTCTCACTACTTTGTGGCCTTGGACAAGTTACTTAATGATAATGATAATGACACCTACCTTATAAAAGTTTTATGAGGATTAAATGAAAAATGAAAATAAATGTACAGTCCTCAAGTCCTGCTAGCTATTATTAATATTAGGAACTCTCTCAATGTGGAAGAGAAAGGAAAGCTAAACTAAAACAAACAAAACTCTATGAAACCCATACTAGGGAATTAAACCAAGAAAGAAAGCTAGGAATAAGGAGAGAATGGGCCTGGTTTCATGCCACAATTTACAGAGTCTCAGCCTCTTCTCATACTGCCTCTTAATAAATGCAAGTTCTTCTGTTCCATGATTCAAAATTGCCTGCTTATCACTATACAAATCCCAACCCCCTAAAAAAAGAAATTGTGGCTCATTAATTGATAATTCTAGTATAAAGGGTTCTGATTCTTGAAATTAGTTTTTCAAAGTTATTCAGTCATTTAAAAATCCATTTATTTGTTGACCATTATGTAAAATTAAGTTAGAGATTATCTAAATCACCCCTTTAATTTTATAGAAAATGTAACTAAGAACAAGAGATTGAATAATTTACCCAAGGTCGCATGGTTTATAAACAGCAGAACTAAGGTTAAATTAACCCAGATATCTGATTCCTAATTCACTGATCTTTCAATTCTATATGTTGCTCGTTTCTCTCCTCTCTGACTCTTTTTTTAATCTTGTATCAGAAAGAGGTTTCTCCTCTTTTATTGACTCCTCTCTTTGGAACGTATGTGTCTCTTTATCACCGGGAAGGTGAAACTAGCACATACAGAAAGTAGAATTAAATGCAGGAACACAGAAAGTGGCCATGCTTCATTAAGAGCAAATGGAGTAAACCTATGTGTAACAGAGCAACTATTTTACCATAGCTATCTGATTTTCCATCTTACAGAATCTATATTTTCCTTGCTCGTGTCTCATTAAAAGTTGCTGTTGGTTCACTGGGGTGATTTTAAAAGTTCAGTAGACATGGGCTAAAGTTATTGCCCAATACATGAGAACTTAATTGCACTTGACCTATTTAGTTTCTTCAATACATTTTGTGCTTATGGTAATGAGGACTTGAAATAGACCCTAGTCAGTACGACAGACAACATCATCTGCTTTTCAATTAAATTATCCAGCTCAACAATTTCTTATTTATACCAGCGTTACCACCAGATGGAAGGGAGGACCTATCATATCTACAGTTGACACTTTATTTTCTTTTCCCAAACTCTAAGCCCCTACTGATTTTCCTCATTCCAATTAGCTGAAGGAAAATGTTCATTTTCTTATCTGCGAAATATAATTTTCTGGCATGGGTAAAATTAAAAACCTTCCTAATGTAGAATTCTTTCTACAAGTTGTTTTTGAAACATACAATCTTAAGTATTTCATTTCGACTGTTTTCAGAACAACAAAGATGCCTACTATATAAATTGCATTTTATCCATGCTACAAGCAAGGAAGGAAAACTGTAAATGCATGGTTTTGTTTTCAAAATACACATAAACCTTTTAGTTTATCATCCAATATTCTCTCTAACACAATAGTGCATATTTTTCTTTGTCAAATCAGTTTGGGCAAAAGTAGGAACCTGATTCTTGCAAATAGTCCCATTTTTACAATGCTTATACGGTAGTTCCTACTAACTACCAGAGGTGGGCACCATAGCACCATCTTGCTTACCTTTCATACCAAGACTCAATGGTGAAAATAAACACTAATCAAAGGACACTAAATTTCAGGGCAATCAGAACCCCCTGTACCTTCTTATTTACTAGAAATTTCAAGGAAAGGAGAATTAGGGAAAGGGGAATAAATGGATCAAAGAGGTCCCAGGAAAACATCATTAGTGAGACAACTGAGACACTAATCTCGGCTCAAATGATTTTTCTAAGACTTATTTTAGATCCCTCACAGGATTCTAGGAGATTCTGAAAGATCTTAGGTGGTATGGTTTCAATGAAAGCCCTAAGAAACCGTCCTTGCTATGCTAACATATCATGTTTAAGCCCATTCAAACAGACATAAAAATGAGAAGACTGAA
>PVKH010020838.1:0-14500 GCA_004027955.1 Chaetophractus vellerosus | reverse complement strand
TATGTAATAAAATAAATAAATCTTTAAAAAAAAAAAAAAGAAAGCCTCCTTGTTACTCTAAAGTGGCCTCTCTTTAATCCAAACACAGCATATAAATTCACTACCTTCTTCCCAGTGTGGGACATGACGCCTGGGGATGAGCCTCCCTGGCACAGAAGAATTATTACCAAGTGCTAACTAGCAATGCATTTGGAAAGAGACCTTGACCAAAAGGGGGAAATAGTGAATAAAAATGAGTTTTTATGGCTAAGAGATTTCAAAGTGAGTCAGGAGGTCATTCCAGAGGTTACGCTTATGCATATCTCAGGAGGGTCTCACTGATTGCCACAGTAAAAAATGCCTCAAACAGGAGGACTCCTGAGGGCTCTAGAGATATCTGGATACTTTAGGCAGGGCAGACAGCCCCAGGAAATTGTCACCCCATTGGTGGGCCTTACCTTCAAATATATGATAACCTATCTGTAGCAGTTTGGCATTTTTTATGAATTCCAAAACTAGTTATTGGATTATGTTTGTAAACTGGTCTGTCACAGGTATCACTTTTCATTGATTAAATTATTATTAGGACTGTGATTGGGCCTTATGAGTTGGGCCTTGCATCCCTGCCCCTTGGTGGGCGGGGACTCACAGATAAATGACATGGCAAAGGACAGAGTTGGGAGTTTTTGAGCTGCAGCCCAGGAAGTGAACCACAGGAGAAGAACACATAGGAATAGAAATGGCTCCTTAGACAAGACAGAAGTCCCAGGGAGAGAGACAGGCTGGTCGCCTGATAGTCTACAACTGGACTTGTGGAGAAAACAGAGGAGCTGAACCTGAAGAGAAATGAGCTCCAGGAAGAGAGGAACCCAGGAAGCCTGAACCCTGGCAGACATTGGCAGCCATCTTGCTCCAACACTTAGCAATATACTTTGGTGAGTGAAGTAATTTACACTTTATGACCTGGTATCTGTAAGCGTCTACCCCAAATAAATACCTTTTATAAAAACCAACTGATTTCTGGTATTTTACATCAGCACCCCTTTGACTGACTGATACTCTCTCCAATGTATCAGAGTTAGACTCATTTATAATTTCCCTACACATGGTTCTTCTGCCACTTTTATTTGAACCTATAATAGCACTATGCCCATTAAATATATGTCCCAGAGACTTAAATCTTCGATCTGTTCATATGCCAGTTGAGCCCTGGATCTCAGCAGAGCTGCAGGCAACACATACTCTCCAGTTCATCCAACTTGCCCAGGACAACTAACAAAAGAATGATGATGGACAGCATCTATCTCCAAAAACAGAGATTATCTACAACTGCAAGCAAGACAATTCTATCCATCTGCTCCATGGGATCTAAGATGCCTCTCAGTCAGAAGCAGAGTGGGCATCACCATCCCAAAATCCTCAATATTGAGGAAGGAACAAATATAAGGGGAGGGGGCAGAATGCAACTATGGACCAAAGTAGACTTATTATTCTAGTAATGGAAGACTTGTAACATTGATATAAAAACAGTGGTCACCAGAGGTTCTGAGGGGAGGGAAAGGGAAGAATAGGTGTAACATGGGGCATTTTGGGGACATTGGGAATTGTTCTGCATGATATTGCAATGACAGATACAAGCCATTTTGCATTTTGTCAATGCCTATAAAATTATGCAGTGCAAACTATGTAAACTATAGACTATGCCTAGTAGCAATGCTTCAATATGTGTTCATCAATGGTAACAAATGTACCACACTAATGAAAGATGTTGTTAATGGGAGAAAGTGTGGGAGAGGAGTGGTTAGCATATATGGCAATACCTTATATTTTTGATGTAACGTTTTTGTAATCTAAAACTTCTTTAAAAATAAAATAAAATAGAAAAGGAGACAAAAAGTCTAATGACTTTAGTAAATTAGGAAAGTAAATATGGGTTGTAGCTCAATAGAAATTGCTGCAAGATAGTACATGTAAGTAGGGAACTTAAAATTATATATTATAGGTTAGTAGTAGTCCAAGGCTTTCTAGGAAAAGGATACTATAGTAATATATATCGTGTAACTATCAGTTAAAGAATTATTGGTTTATTCAGTACATATTTTTTAAGCATCAAACATATGTAATGTACTAAGTAAGACACTTTTCTACATACTGTGGCCATTAACTTATTTTTAAAGTTAGTGAATGCAACATTTCAGGTAGTTTATGGGTTGACAGAAAGAGAACATACACATACACCACTACATTAGATTAAGTTCCTTATGTATTGAGAGAAGGATACAAAATCTTGTCAAAACCCAGATGGCCACATGCTGCAAAAGCAGGTGCAGCATGCTTTTCTATAGGTTCCCGTCTCTAATTCCGATTTGAGGACTGTCCCTAGGGTGTGTGAGCCCCCTGTGTATATAACCAATTTGATTAAATGTTGTATTGCAAAATTCAAGGGCTCATGTGAGGTATAGTGATTTATTGATGAAGATTTAGAATATTGGATAGAGAAGAATTTGCACATTTGTTTATTGTCCAGTCAAGGCACACGAAGGTTGTTGGTGGTTATCCAGGCACCATTTCTTCCTGTTCCTGGTAGAAATTCTTCCTGTCTTTTATTGCTAAATGCACCGTTACTGGATAATTTTGTATCTCCTACCATGAGAAAAAGGTGGCAATGCCTTTATTACTCATAAAACCATGGTTGTTTGAAACCTTTTGTATTATAACAAAATAGGCATATTTCTTTGTCTCTTCAGTTCTGTAATGGTGTTCATTTAATATTGGAACATTGCTACTCATGATGCTCCATCACCCATTATGCCATCCATAAATATTGGCTTCCAGTGACTCAAAGGTTGTTACTGTGTTTCATGATGACCAAAGGCAAGTTTTACTCACATTATTCAAGAAAATATGAATGATAATTTACTTTCTGGTTATGTTAAATTTATATTTGGAATCTTATAGCATAAATATAGAATAGTATATCTTCCGACCAAGTCTTCTCTTGGGCTTCGTAGGCTAACCACTGCCTTCCTAGAATGTGATTTCTTTCAAGGTTCATCACGCTCCTTCTTTCCACACACTGCCAATAAGGGGGAGGATAGGCAAGTGGCCATACTTTGGGGCACATTTTATTGCTATCAGAGGTTGTCATTTTTACGTTTTCTCTTCCAATTTCTTTTCACACATCAACATAATTGAACAGAAGTTGTGGCAGACATCAGTCCAAGAAAAGCATTGTTAAACAAGAAATAGAAATGACCACCAGAAATCTTTGCTTTCCCACCATTTGGTAGATACTGTATATCTCTCCTTGGTAGAGGAATGATCCTGGTTATTTGGATTTGGATTGGGTGAGAGATGTGCCCTTGCTGATTTGCAGCTTCCAGACACCTACCAGATGTGTCAACATGCTAGTGGGGCATGCATTCCTGACCTCACCTTCACTCTGCCAGAGCTTAAGACCCCACCTGGGCAGAAAGCAGCTGCAGTCACTCTGCAGGGGCAGGAAGGAGAGACCAATCAGGGCCTGGGGCAACAGGGAGTCAGGGAGTTGGTGGCCAAAACTCAGTGTCAGGGAGGCAGATGTGCATCAGCTGAGAACACAAGTTCCCAAAATATGTTCCATTGTGCGATAAGACCATTTACAAAACACAAGTTCAAAGATAAAATCACTTAAAAATTTAAGATGGCAGCTGCAAAGCATTAAACCCCAAGGTTGGGCCTTTCTGAATATAAGTCCTTGTGTGACTAGTCACACATCCATGAAGCTAGCCCTACCTTGCACTTTTACCAGTGTGCACTGTTAGTATCAACTAATCAAGGAAATCACCCTAGGACCATGCTGAATATGATAGAGGGAGTTAATTTGTCACAGGTAATTTATACATGGTTAACCTTGACCTTACATGGGGTATCAAGAATTGATGGTAGATTAGATTCCAGTAAATTCACTAACTACTGACTTCTTACTGTTGCAGAACCCCAACTAGGGTATAGGGACAGAGGAAAGTGGCCAAGAGAGGCTCACTATTTATTGGAGTTGAAAGATATAAACATTAGGACCTATAAAAAAAAGATATGTGTTATAATAAAAATACAATAAAGAAGCAATAGGAAAACTGTGAGTAAAGAGATTAACTTTGACCAGGGAATATAGAAAGGCCTTGTAGAAAAAAAGAACTACTTTAGTCAGGCAATTGGAGATGGGTAGTATTTCGATTGCTAGAAATTGAGGGCCAAACCTTCCAGACCAAAGGGGCAGCATGAGCAAATGCAGTGAAAGCAGAGCATGTTAATGGATATGCCTACATGGCTGGGATATTCAGTCATTCCTTTATTGTATTTATTGAACATCTATTTTTCAAGTACTAAGTGTGAAGCAGGGGATATAAGAATACAGGATTTTGAATTAGACAAAGCCATGTTTGAATACAGTCTCCCATTTACCAAATGTATGATCTAAAACACCTTACTTAAACACTCTGAGCCTCAGTTTTATTCATCAGTAAACGAGATATCAGTTTTATAGAATTATTGCAAGGATTAAATGAGATAATGTTTATAAAATATTCTAACCAACACTCTCAATTTAGTGAGGCAGCAGGCAAGTGAATGATTAATTGTAATAAATAAATGCTATGAAAGCACAGAAAAGAAAGTAGCTATCCTTGCATGAGGATGTTGGGCAAAGCTTCCTGTAAGAGGTGATATTTGAGCAGGGGTCTCAGCTGAGAAAAATTCCTCTTTATTGTGGGTAGGGGAATGGGGGAGTAGCAGGCAAGAGAAGGATGACCACATATGCATATATAGATAAAGGTGAAAAATAACATTTCATTGCCCCCCAACCACTTTTAGCCTATTCAAAATATCAAATTCTTCCACTAATAAAAGGCAGAAGACCTTCTGTGCTGAACCTTCCCTCAAGTAATATATGAACAAGATTGCATGTATTGTTTTGCAGCAGATGTTCTGTATATTTTCTTCCTTCCAGAATATGTCTGGACCCAGGAAAGAGAGAGACAAACTCTCACGAAATGTAATTGCTTTGCCCATCCTCATATGGAACATTTATGCTTAGTTTGTAGACATTTGTAGATGTAATTGGCTGTTATAGTAGTCTTAGTGGTATTTGTTGATATGATTTACTATGTGCTTGGTGCTTTAAAGTGCATGTCTTTTTTTTTTCTTCTTCCTCCAGACTGAACCCTTGCCTTTGCAGACTAAGTTCAAAGAAAGAGAAGTTGGCAATCTTCAGCACTCTGTAAGGAGCACAGTCATATTGTGGGGTATCAGCCCAGGCAGAGCTTGTGGCTAACTTGCATATTAAAATATCATTTGATTTCCATAAAAGTTCATTTTACTGATCACTCTCTTATTTGAGTGTCTGTAGTATGATCTGGCAAAGTTCTTGGGCTTGCTTGTCTCTCTTAGAAGTAATCAGGTTTTATGAAACCAAGAACCAGGCAGAGGGATTTGTACCAGGGACACACAGATCATCATGGTATACGATTTATAGTAAGTGTCAGCCATGACCCAAGGTCAATCAGAGTAAGCTAGCATGAACAATCAGACAAGAGGATATTTGGGGGAGTGTTTCTTATTCTCGGTTTGGTTGGGTATATGGTCAAATACCAGTTCATGTCATTGTGTCCTTTTCCTTATTCCCCAGAGCTGAACCTGAGGTTTCTTTTTTTGCCTTGTGTTTTTTGTTTGATTTAATTCACTATGTATCTCATGTACTCATTACAAGTGTAAGACTTTCTTAGAGACTCCTGAAGTTCACAAATTTGTTTTACTCCAGTTTACCTTAACGAATACCAACTCCAAATTTCAAAACCTGAAACATCACAATCCCCATCAGTCAAAACTTTTGTATTTAGGGGCTGCCACCCCTCTTATTCTGGCATAATAAGCAACAAATAACTGGAAAATGATAAGTTGTTGTACTTTATGTTGCCATTAAATAGCTTGTGGGATAATGAAACAAGGACACAGACTGTAATGGATTCTATTCTTGCCTGTTTTTGCAGAAGTGCTATATAAACACAAACAGCTGTTCTGCTAATATAAGCAATGTTTGAATTTTTAGAATGGACTAAGTAGAAGGAGATTTGACTATGAAGATGAGAATCCAGTGGGGGTAGATGAGATTCAGCAGATGCACCCCCTTCACAATCAGATGCACTACCAAGACTGGAGCTCTGGCAGATATCATCTGGCAAACGATGACCCGGAGAGCGTCTACATCAACCCACAAGAACATTATGTGTGATTTCCCTCTTTTTCCACCAGGTGTTCTAACAAATGTCTATTCTTAGACTGTGGAGAGAAACTGAGGCCAATTGTTACTATTCTTTCTCACATAAAACAATCCCAATCTATGTGTATTGGAAGTCTTGATGAATGACTTGAAGCCACTGGTGAATGTCTTTCCTTCATTAAGGTTTCTGACCCACCAGCTGTGTTTGTGAACTTGACTATAGCCCTGTGTGTTTCCGTGATGGTGGTGTTTAACTACTAACATTTGGCCTACAATGGCATGTTCATTTAAATGTACAGCATCTGCCTGTGATGACTGTGGTAATTCTCCAGAAAGAAAGGCCCCAGCTGGTATTATTAACCTCACTAGGTCTCAGGCAGACCAGCCTATCTGTAATTCAAATGGGCAGAAAAATGAGTTCAGGATCCATTTCGCTAATTATTTCTCAGCAATTTGGTTTTCCATGACATGCATAATGTAATTACAATATCAGTATACAAACAGAGGCCTGAGGAAGGAGGCAAAATTTATTCTTCATTAAAAAAAAAAAAAAAGCAGTTTAAACTTCAAGTCTGTTGGTTGCTTTTAACCCTTGTGATATTGTTACTTTTGGTGGTTACTAAATTCCCAAGGGATGTATATTTCTTGCTATTATTTTCCTACTCTTGATTACCTGTGTGCTAACAAAGGTTCTCTTGCTCTGCCATTGTTCCTGCAGTCCTGTTCTTTACTAGCCAGATTGTTTTCCCCCACTTATTAAATTCCATAAACCCTGTCTAAATGGTGTATAGCCTTTAGCCCTGCCCCTTTTTTCTGTAGTATTGTTCATGACAACCTCAGCTTTAACTACTGAAATTTCTTTCAAATTATTTCCATCCACACAGGCTTTAGCCACTATTCTGCATCCTTCAGACTATTTATTGTCCATGTTTTATCTACCTCAGAAAAGCCTGGTGGAAAACTACCATGAAATAACTACTTCTCTTAAAACCAGGTAGAAAATTTGAAAACTTAAAAAAAAAAAAAGCCACTTCAATTTGACATATGTGCCTAACATCCCCCCTTATCCCCCACCACGTTGTTCTTTATCTCTCCTAACCTACTTTATCTGGTCAACAAGAGTAAAGAGATGCTTAAAAGCAATGTAGCAATTTGCCTGCTAGTATACCCTGTGATGCTTTGGTGTCTGCAAATATCTGTTTGCTTACTTCCCGTTGCCAACTTTTCATCATTGAGATGGAAGGTAGTAATCTTCACAATGACATGAACAGAGAAGGACGGAGCATAGGTGCACATGCAAATGTCAGTCTCCCTCATATCTTAAAGAAAGAAATGTTTTCCTGTGTTTTCTAGAAGATTAAAGGTATGTCACAAATCAAAAAACACTCCAAAGTTGTCATATGTTAGGAAAGAGTGGCATAAGCATTAACATAAAATAGTACACATTTCCAACCTAAGCTTCCACTGGTCAGTAGAATATTAACATAGATTCCTAATGAAATACCAAAGATACTTCATGATTCATATTCTGCGAGCTGTAGTTCTTGTTTCCTTTATTCAGTCGCCAGGCGTTATCAGACAAATTATTCAAGTTGTTTTATAGTAGTTATATACTCCATCTTCTTTACCTGGGTGACAAACAATTCTGGGAGAAAAGAATGCTTTAGCTATGTAATTCATTTCAAGTGAATGCTTTAGATAGGTAATTAGCCTTTTTAACGTCTATAGTTACATGGGATTAAAGGACCCTTATTTCTGTATCACCATATTACCTCAGCTTTGTTGCAAGTTGACACAAAAAGACGTTGCTCTTTTTCACTTAAAATCCCATCAGTGAGTTAGTGTAACAAGGTGTAGGAAACCTCACAACTTACTTTTGTTTTCCAACAGAAAAATAACTCTGGGCATAGCTATCATTGGGAAGTATTTTATAAATACTGGAATGTTACAGCAGCGATATAGTGGAATATCACCTTTAGAATACTTTAAAAATGTCTTATATCAGCGATGGTTTCCAGGGTCCTGCAAGGAAGCAAGTTGTTGAATTCACTTCACAAAAACACATGATGGACCCAGGGAGAAGTAGCGATGTCTTCATTTGTTCCAGGGAAAGGGATTTGGAAGCACTGACCCTCAGGAGCCTGTTGGCCTGTCTTCAGCACCCTCCATACCATGAGGAACCCACCATCTATCTTTTAACATTTCTCAGTGTAGTTTTGGAAAAGAAATTTCAGGATGTAAAATCTCTCTCGCATTTGAGTTCAAAATTCTCTCTGCCTGTCAGCTATGATATTTCTTTAACAGACTGGTAGATTTTATAGCCATTGGCCCCTTACACAGGTCACATATGCTATATAATAGCTTGTCCTGATGTCTTCCATTTGTTCTCTAAATACTGAGCTGACTAGAAAAGAGCTTTAGAAGGGTATGATCAATCAGCCCCCTCAAAAAAAAAAAAAAAAAAGAACCAAAATTAGCCTCTTGATTTCTAAATTTGGAGCCTAGACTACTCGACAGTGGCCATATAAATTTAGAAGTTAGAGTCTTAAAGGTCAGTGAGTAAGGCTTAGGGAAATAATCCATTGCTGATATTAGACACTTTCCCCATAACTGGTTTACTAACACACGCTGAAACAGAAATAAATCCCCAGAGTGCTTATCCACTTATGCTTGCAGCTTTGCATTTCAAGGGGAGGGGGGTGTGCATGCTCATCCTAAACTCACGTTCTTTAGTGTCTGTTTTTTAGGTAGCCCAAGCTCCAGAAGTGTGCAATGTTGCTGCAGTAGCAGGTCATCAATTTCTTTGCACACCACACTAAAACAAAGCATTGTCACACTTAGGATTGATCTGACATGTGATAAAAATTTGGATTAGTTCCTCAATGGCAGTAATTTATCGTATCTTCAATGAGGGGTCCCCATACTCCTGCCCATTAATTATCTGGTATGTTCTAAATTTGAAAATCCCATGCTCTTTGGGGGCATTTAATATAAAATTCTTACCTGTGCTAGGTATCCCTGTACCATGCACATAGCAGACGTGTAGAAATGTGCTGTAAACTAAATGAATTGGTCTGCTCATTAATTTTCTATGGCCTTGTTTCTCCTAAGGACATTCCAGTTTATTCAGTCTTCTTGGAGAATCATTTCTTAACTCATCTTACAAAGTAGTCTAAAATTCACTAATTTGTTTTTCTTGTGCGGTTTTTCCCTTCACTGTGCTGGTCTCCTGGTGCTTTTCTTTATATGCAATAGAGTCATTCCTTTGAACCTCTTATTCTCTAGGTTGTAGCGGATAGACCATTATACCAAGGAACAAAAGAACAGGTTCTACATTCAGCTCCATCACTTTCCAACCATGAAAATTTAGGCAAGTCGCTTAAACTACCTGGGCATCAGTAGCCCTCATTCATAAAGCAAGATTATAATACATTCCTTGCTAGCCTCTAAAAATTGTGGTGCAAATTAAATAAGATAATAATGGATGTGAAATTATAAGTTCTTTTCAAACTGAAAATGCCTTTGATTCTCTTATTATTGTGTATTGGCCCTAAACTTCCAGTGCCCTTGACAGCATTTAGAATACCTTAAGTGTCCCCCAGTGGGAACATGGAAATTTCAGCTTGACTTAATTTGACTATAGCCAAGTACATGTAGGAGGCATTTCTTTTACTATAATAAACATTTGTCACTGCATAGCTTGATATCTGAATCTTAGGTTTTTAGGCCTTGTCTAGAATTGAAAATATACATTTCTATAATCAGTGGTTGCTTTTGTTTTAAAAAGTACTACTAATAAAAGCTAACATTATTAAGTGTATATTATTGGACTTAGGTGCCAGGGCAAGCACCTTACACAAATCTTCTCACTAAATAGGACCAAACTTCTGTTTTGTCTCTTTTCCAGGAACCCATGTTAGAGCAGACAGGCTCCCATGCTACACTGCACATACACAGGTCACATCAGAGCTGTCTGTCAGCTGTTACTTCCTTCAAACCTGCATTTGAGGAGTGATGTTAAGAGATTTTGTTTCTTTGAGTTTTTGTTTGTTTGTTCATTTTGTTTTGTTTTTAGGAAGTATTGGGGATTGAACCTGGGACCTCATACATGTGAGGCACATGCTTAATCACTGAGCTACACCTGCTCAGCGTCTTCTTGATTTTTTTAAAGCAGAGGTAGAAGAGAGAGTACATGACAGAAACCTATAAGAAACGTTTATTAAAATGGAAGCAATTTCAAATGTTCATATTCTGTGAATGTCCCCAAATGCCAGACAGATGCTCATGTGCATTAGATTAACCATAGCAGCCAAAAGAAGCAACCAAATAACAAAAAACCACTCCATCTCAGGTGGTTCAGTGCTCAGTAAGCATAACTTAGTTCTTTGATATAGTCATTGCTCTGCTTGGTTTGTTTCACGTGTATTGAACTCCCAGCTGTGGTGGCCCTATTATAGGGTTACCTAGAATTGGTGGACAGGCCGAGGAAGAATAGGAAGAGCGTGAAGTGGAAATGTCAGGGCCCACAGCTGTGACACAGCTCTGTTTCTCTTGTTCCACTGCTTGACCTACAAAGTCCTTCATCTCTGAGTTGTTCACACACCTTTTAGTAAGGCTAGGAACTTGCATCCCAGTTTTTTTCTGTTAAACTAGAAATTGCTATTTGTAAGCTTATTCAATTATAGACTATGACTGGATTAATCTCATTACATCTATAAAGGTATCTGTGTTTCTTCCTCTAAGGAAAACTGTTGTAAACTGGTCTTGGCCAAATTAGCTACTGACAATTATTAAGTTACTTTTGGTAGCCTTCAGTAAGTAGAGGTAGGTGAGGGCTATGGGTTGCCTCCAACCTCTCCAACAGATGGAACTTTAGACTACAAATCAGTCTTAGACCATTTTCTGCCTCATGTATATTTCTAAGCAAGCAGGCACCAAAACAGTCATCCATCCTGTCCTGTAAACTTACAAGTCCCAACTTTCATCCTTTTAGGCAATCGAACAATATCTTACATAAAAGGATTATTAGAAGTGAATCCAACAATATTCTAGCAGATTCAGTCAGACAACACAATTCTGTTTAACTTCTATACACAGAATCCTAGGACTATTAGATTGCTAGATATTTAGACCCTGTTCATGAAGGGCTGGAGGACCCTACAATATTTGGGCCAATCCACATATCTTTAACACCACTAATTTGACCATTGAAAATTCACTTCTATTTACTTTTTAACAAAATCTGTGCATAAACTGTAGTTTTTCAAATACTGACAAACCCCAGACAGTGTATTCCTGATTAGTAGACTTCAAATGTTAACTCGCCACTCCTAGAGTGTATATTAAGATGGATTAACATATGCTGAAATATTTGAAAGGAATTACATCCAACGTAACAGGTTTTTGAAAGTTTCTTAAGGTTATGACACCATCACACTAAAGTGGGATAAATCTATTTTACTGCTCTACTGTAAAAAACCTGATATATAGAGCCTAATGGGCATTTCTCCTTAGTGAGAGCCTTTCCCTTCTTAGGGTGCGTGGGGGGGGGGGAGAGGAAGATGTCTACTTAAAATGTGCATTATATATTTTTTGCAATTCATATGTACAAGAGAACCTCACATCTGGAAACCTCTAATGCAGCCACATTTTATAGTATTTACTTTAACATTCTATCCTCAAAATTGTTAGAGGTAGGAGTAAAGTAGTCACATTTAACTTGCCAGTCTAAATACATAAAATATTAGGCTTATTTGTACTATATTTCCATCATTGGGTGACTTATTTTTCTCTACTCAAGTTTCAGTTTGATTGTGCAAGTTTGAAACTGAGTAGACAAGAATAAAAGGGAAAGTGAAAAATTCAGATGACACTAAATATCCTTTAGCATACATTATCAATTGGGGCTATGATGTAGAAGTTCCTTCTGAAACTCAGGGAGAAGGAAAACCACCATTAACAAACGAAAGCATTCTCCATTCCATTAAGTTATGAATCCATTCCATTGGTCCATCCCCCTAGCATATTCCAGTCAGTTTGGGGGATAAGGTCATGATATGTATCAAATTACACCAAAAAGTACTAATAATAGTCTGTATCTTTTACCTCTAGCTGTGAGGTTTATGGTTAAATGCCTGAATTTCATAGGACAAGATGTTATAAATACTGTTGCTAGGTATATTTGTGAAATATCATCGCCACCACCTGAAAATGGACAGGACCTTGTCCTCTGCTCTTAATTCAGAGCTATGTTGTTTACAGTTGCCACCTGCACACAATTTATACAGGAGGTGTGTCAGTTGACCCCAAGGAGATACTCTTTGATTTAAAATTAGATTATAATTCCCATCCTAAACAATCTTTAATAAACAAGTCAGCTTTCTGAAATATTTCAATCTTCCACTAAATCTAGAGGTGGGAGACCAAACAGTTGCCCTCTTGAGGTTTTTCCCAGCACTACCATTTAAAGTTCCTATTATCAGTTTCCCTGGCCCAGCAGGATCATTGGTAGCATGACCTAAACTAGTTATATTTATTATCATGATGTGGGATTTACCTGTGAAAGTCAATTAGAGGAGACTGGAAGAAAAGCCTCCCTGCAAACCCAGAACATCAGATTTGCTACACTGGCTCAGAACTGTGACCTATCCTACTACAGAAGTGCCTGACAGCCAAGATATTTTATGTTGTCTCTTCCAGTGGTTAGGAATTTACTTCAAACATCCTTAATTTCTTTTAATAACTCACAGTAGATCTCTGAAGCCCATTATTGCACATGATTTTCCAAGTGAATGGGCACCATTGTTTTGGTTTTCAATTCCCTTTCTAATAATGACCAGTATTTTTTTAAACTAAATCCACCTAGTATATCAATTGGGCTAAATTAAATTCCCCTCTTATGATATATGATGGCTCAGTGTCCATTTTTTAACTATAGGCAGCTGTATTTGTCCTAAGTGCATTATTTTACACTTGCCAACATTATAGCTCATTTATGCCTGTCTTTTTCACGTGGTCTTATGAGAACATATTGCATATATTCCCTTCAATTGAGCATTTCACTACCAGACAAGTGTGTATCATCTTAGGTTTCATTGTGTACTTGAAATTCCCAGTCCTTTGCAAAAAAAAAAAAAAAGAAAAAGTTAAGTAGCTGGTATTGCTTGTAGATTCCTGGATTATTCCATTTGTTCATCCAGAAAAGCTCCTGTTTACCCTCTACCTTATGTTTCTATTTCTAAGCCAATGCTTTAAGACACATCTGCTCCAGCCTATTCACTCACTCTCCTTATGGTCTTAACCTCTTAAATTCTTTACTTCTCAGATTCACCCCTTTAAGTTAGTGCTCTCTATCTCATAGTTTTATGGAGAAAAAATGTATTGTCTTCAAGAGAAGTCCTACTTTTAAAGCGATTTTATAATAGCCATTTGGCTTAGAAATGAGAAACTCCATAGCTATTTTTCTCATTATTTTGCGAATTTTTTTGGCCTGAAAAGTGGTCTCTATTTGAATAGCCTTTGCTCTGGTTTTAACTTTCTACCCATTAACCACTTTCACACTGAAATTGTCCACTCTACCTTATCCATGCTCTGAACTTTTTACTTATGGAGCCAAAACTAATTCTCCCACAACAAATCCCACACACTTTGACTCCTATCATTAAACAAAACAATGTTCATAAAGAGGCATCTAGCTCTGCCCATAAGAAGTCAGAAAATGTGGTCTCTCTGGCTCTGGCAGATCTAGTATTGTTCTTTGGCTTTCCCTATGTAAACTGAAGTGAATTCTGATGTGAGGCTTGATTAATAAGTGGTGAAAAGCATTTTGCAAATGTCCTGCATCAAATAAATGCATAGTAAATAATCTGGAGAGTCTTCAATTTGAAATGATTCTTGTCTAGCTCAATCCAGAAAACTAATCCATACATTGTTTTCAAAACAAAAATTTTACTAACCTGTTCTTTTTTGTGTGTAGTAAAAAGAGTT
Source organism: Chaetophractus vellerosus (assembly GCA_004027955.1). Lineage (NCBI taxonomy): Eukaryota > Metazoa > Chordata > Mammalia > Cingulata > Chlamyphoridae > Chaetophractus > Chaetophractus vellerosus. The sequence goes on along the minus strand of PVKH010020838.1, from coordinate 279 downwards.
TCTAGCTCATTTGAATTATTGTTTTTTGATGTGTAGTATAAGAGATGAATTAGTTTATATTCTTGCTTGTCAGAAACCATCCCAGCTGTATTTTAAGTGTTAAAACTGAAAGAATTATATAACAATGTAGTGGGGTAGGGAAGAGGATTCTAGCTCAAATGTGGGAAAAATACAGAAGAATGCTGAAGATTAGCTTTGAATTTCAGATTGTATAATAAATAGTAGATGCTCTGTGGTTATTTTTAGATATTCTTTATTTTTAAGGTACCAGAAATTGTC
>PVKH010020836.1:0-14489 GCA_004027955.1 Chaetophractus vellerosus | reverse complement strand
ATCATGCTCACAAGTGTCCACATGATGCACATTCCAAGCAGAAGGGACAGCCAAGGTAGAGACCTGGAGGTGGGGACATGCCTGGCTTACTGGAAAAATTCTACCGAGGCCAGAGTGGCTAGCACGCAAGGAGAGAAGGGAAGGAAGTTGGGGCTGGAGTCAGATGGGGAAGGTGGGAGTATTGTATCGGGCTTGTAGCCACAGTAGGGACTTGGGCATTTACCCGAAGGTGGTGGGGGAGCCACTGGAGGCTTTTGAGCAGAGAAGGGATGTGGTTTGGTTGATGCTACAGGAGGATCCCAACAGGCTGTGGGCAGCCATGGCTGAAGCAGGGAGGCTAGGGCAGTGTCCTGGGGGTCCATGTCTCTGGAGAGCCCTGACCATCCTTTGGTTATGATAATTTGTGTAGATGTAACATGCCCACATTTGATGAGAGCTTCCTAGCTTCACGAAGTTCAGAATCCTTTGAAGAAATTGGCATAAAGTATTCAATAAATGTTTGTGGAGTTAAGCTCAGTTGAAGCAACATTGCTCTTCAAGTCTGGGTGTTGGAACAAGCAGGCGCATCTGTGTTTCAGAGGGCAGCAGCCTATGGGGGATACAAGCTCAAATGGGGTACAGGAGAACTCACTTATTAGTTGTTTTTAAATGGCATTGTATTTCCAAGAGAGCCTGTGAAATATGACCAACTCCAACTAGCTGTAAAATAAGTAACGTTATACTCTTTGATTTGAAATGTGTTGTAAAAACTCAAATGTGAGGGTAGCAAGTCCTGTCTAAAAACAAAAACAATGTTTTTTTCTAGAGAAAGTTTGCATGAGGTTTGTTTAAAATCGACTGCCTTTTCTGTGTGAGAAATCTGTGGTGCCTCGGTGTTGCTTTAGATCAGAGAGACACACTCAAAAAGGATCACAAATGTTGCTTTGACGTTTGGAAAATACATTTTCTTCCTCACCACCGACCGCGTCTAACAACATAGCATAGAGCCAGAGGGCCAGCAGAGGCTTCCAGTGGCCAACAAGCGGAGACTTCATGAAAAAGGCATTAGCTGGCCTCTCCGGCTTCCTCTGTCAGGCAGAGTCAGGTCATAAATATCACCACTTGTCGAGCGGGATATCAATCTGTCCAGGTAGCCCTCACTTCCTGTCTCGGGCCATATGTTTCTGTTATTTATGTCAAGAAAATGGCATTTACACAAGCGCTTCTGGTTGTTTACAGAAGTTTGGCTCCTCTGATAGAGCCCGTGTGTGCAGCCGGCGTGGAGCCTGAGATCATATATGAGCGTGCGCATTTTAAAATGTGCTGCTGCCCGCTGGAGAGCAAAAGCCCAGGCTGGGGCTGGCAGCGCCGTCCGCAGCAGACCTCGGTCCCAGGTGGTCCACGTGCTTTGGTGGACACAGCACAGTGGCCGTGGTGGTTGTTGTGGCTGTTGCAGTGATAAAAAGCTCTTGTAGAAGGGGCATTGAGAAGCTGCAGCACCTTAGTCCTGGGGCAATTCTCTGTTGGCCCATTCACATTCTGAGGGTCCTTGGCCCTGTCCTCCTCGAGGTTTGTCTTCTGTCTGTCCCTTTGCAGTTGGTGCCAGTGGTTAGCAATGTCAACCAGGATTCGGGAAAGACCTTCTGTTGGGCAGATGCTCTTTGAAGCCAAAATCAGTGACTTGAGAACTTGACCTTGACTCTTTGGTCAGTGACCGTGACCTTCTTCATTAAATGCACATTTTGTCCCAAAGTGGGAAAGATGCAAATGTCACCAAATTTGCAGATAAGATGCAGTATAATTATTGATTCAAGATTATTGAACAACTGTAGGATATGAAGAATTACTTTTATACAATGAAAGGAGCATAACACAAAGCAGAGATTTCATATAATTCTCTAATTATTAAATATGTTCTCTTTCTACTCATACAGTATTATTTACCTTTTTTCTGTAAACTCCTGGCAATTCCATGGTGATTTAACATGATTTCCTCCATTTAATTTGATGGCTAAGAAATTGAATTACTTGGATATCTTTGAAAACAAAATAACTTAATCCTTAAGCATCAGTTCTACTCTGAATTTGTCTAATAAAGGTGGTGAGTGGGTATGTTTAGTTAATTTAACGATAACATTAGAAAATTGGAGAAAATAATCTTCCAATTTTTTAAATTGTACTTGAAAAAGCTTATATAATTTTTGTTAGTGGTAGTTATTTTAGTTTGGCAATGTGGTGTAGCTTCAATTTAGAGTCTACAGCAAGTTGGACCCAAATTGAATAGAGATCAGATTTTGAGCTTGTGAGTGGAACAAATAAGTCTGATTACATGGGATTACATGGTGCATGAATTTTTAAATTAAATAGGTTCTTGCCCTGTTAAATAATGTCAACAGAATTGTTGTGGGGAGTTATTTTCATTTCTTGTGTATTCTTATATACAATGTTTCTTTTTTGCTCTTTTTCATCACACTCCATTAGTTAGGGTAACAGTCCAGGACCCCGTTTCTCTCTAAGCCTGATCATGTCATGTAAAATTGCAGGGTAATTCTATTGTGCTGCTGTGGTTCCTTTGGATGTATTTTATCACATACTCTGGAATGCTCTTTGGTTTTGTTATAAAGTCAAATTATGTCATTTTACTGGAGCAAATACTCTGGGAGAAATTCCTTTCTGAAGTCCATGTTAATGCTCACGGATTTCTGTCTCCTCTGGGGCCAGCTTCAAATCGCTTCCTGTTTGCCACTGGTATTCCCAGTGTCCATATTCATTCAGGAGGGAGCTGCTGGAACCGCGGAGCCGGGAGGGAGATGCTGCAGGGGAGGCTGCCCTCGCACCTGGGCCGACTGGACCGCTCCCCGCGGGAGAGCGCCCACCACCCACGCGGTGCTCGAGCCCGTGCAGCTCGCCGCCTCCTCAGACATCCCAGAGGAAACCCGGCTCGGCAGCGGCACGGCTGGGGCAGCTCCCTTCTCCCGCCAATACCTGTCTCCAGGGCAGTTTCCAGCTTCCATGCTTCTACCTGGGGGCACCGTCAGCTAATAATTACTCCAGCAGGTGGATTTTCCTCTCAGGATCGGCCGATGCCTCACGGCGCCTGGCGCTGTGGGCTGCGTTTGGTCCCCGCGCGTGGGTGGGGCAGCTGTGAGGAGGGTCCTCCGGGCGCCCGTGGCGCCCCTGGCGCGCTGGTGGTGTGCTCTTGGCTGGGCCCCGTGCCGCGGAGCCGCAGCAGCGAAGCCTAAGCAAGCAGAGAGGCCAGCAGGCCGCGGCGTGGCCTCGATGAGCAGACACTGGCTCGGCCTCCACGGGGCACGCGAGCCCGGCCACATGGACGCAGCACGCACAGCCGTGAAGGGTACGGCGGTCAGGAGGCCGACAGTGGACACAGAGCCGTGGTCCAACCCGCAGTGGACACAGAGCCATGGTCTAGCCCACAGTGGACACAGAGCCATGGTCCATCCCACAGTGGACACAGAGCCATGGCCCATCCCACAGTGGACACAGAGCTGTGGTCCAGCCTGCAGTGGACACAGAGCCGTGGTCCATCCCACAGTGGACACAGAGCCATGGCCCATCCCACAGTGGACACGGAGCCGTGGTCCAGCCTGCAGTGGACACAGAGCCATGGCCCATCCCACAGTGGACACGGAGCTGTGGTCCAGCCTGCAGTGGACAGATAGCCATGTTCCGGCTCTCAACATCCCCTTTCGCCAGCTTTACCTTGGTATCTGGTTCTTCACACCCAAATGTCACCCATTGGGAAGTCTTCTATCTACACCCCCACTTCCCCTGATGGCAGACTAAACCATGTCCTGGCTTTACTGGGTAATAACAATAATAACTAAAATGGCCAGGAGAAGCACCAATGTCCCCAGTGTGTTCTCAGCCCTCTCCAGGGCTGCACGGGACCCAGCCAAGAGCACACCACCAGCGCACCAGGGGCACCACGGGCGCCCTGAGGACCCTCCTCACAGCTGCCCCCACTAGACATTGTGGGGTCCACGACCTCTCTTCCAAGTGGTGCCCAGAAGCAGCTTGGTGAGCTCACCCTGGGGATGATGGAAGGCTTCCATGGGATGTCAGGTCCTGAAGGCAAAGTCTTGTCATCTTTTCTTAGCCCACCCTTGTGTTGTGGCAGGCACAGGACAGGTCTTAATGGATATTGGGACATTACTTCAACCTGGAGGTCAGACAAGAGGTCTGCATGGAAGGGAGATGGGAATTTAGGGAAGATGCCCGAACTTCTATGTAGATGTGACTTGATGGTCACGATGTGCCTCAAGTGTTTGTTGGGGGAGCTTGTAGTCGAGCTGTTTTCATGTTAGTTAACACACGCTTTTAAGTACATCACATCCTTTCTCAGCTTGGGGGAAATAGTGCAGATCTTGGCGCTGCCACCACCAATAGACAAATGCAGTGTGAAAGCTGCATGTGTCTTTATAGTTAGAGTCAAGGCTATAAATATCATTGATTCTCCTTATACACACTTAACTTTCAAACTGTGTATAGTGGATTCATGAAAATAAGGAGTGGAATATCTGTTATCTGAATCCTACCCCCCTTTTTATTAGAGAACTTGTGAGTGTACAAAAAATCGTGCATAAAATGCAGGATTCATGTCCAACACCCCACCAGATTCGTGTGGAACATCTGTTACAGCTCATGACAGCACTTTTTAGTAACTGCACTATTTATTTTAACTGTAGTTAGCTTTGTTACAATTGAAAGAGTTTTAAGATAGTTCTAGTTTTCATCCATTACTGTTCTCTAAACTTGATTTTCTTTTTAGGGTAAAACGATCTGTCTTCAGTAAAAAGATGGACTCACCCAGGACACCTGGTGGGGAGATGGTGATGGACAATGGCCATCCCAGGGAATGGAGAGAGTCTGCAGCTGCAGGCAGGATAGTCTCATCCATCTTATCCATGGGATATAAGCCCCCTCTCACTTGGAGGTGGAGTGGACATCACCATCCCAGACTCCTCAGGATTGGGGGAAAGCTATGGACTAGAGTGGACTTACTGGTATTCTGTTATAGACTTATTGTGATTCACGCAATGGAAGAAATTACAAAATTATGTGGAGCCAGTGGCCACTGGAGGTTCTGGGGGCAGGGAGAGGGAAAAGCAGTTGTAATACAGGGGCTTTCTCGGGACTTGGGAATTATCCTCAATGACATTGCAATGATGGATATAGGCCATTTTATATCATCATATAATATGTAGAACTGTGTGGGAGAGAGTGTGGTCTACAATGTGACCTATGGTCCATGCTTAGTGGCAAAGCCCCAGGATGTGTATCTCCATTGCAGGTGATGTGCCACACTAATGAAGGATGTTTAGGTGGGAGGTTGTGGGAGGTGGGGAATCCCTATAATTTTTGTGTAACATTTGTGTAATCTAAGTTATCTTTTAAAATAAAAAAATATTATTTTTAAAAAATGGTCTGTCTTCAGTAAAAAGATGGATGTAAAAATGATCTGGGAAAGTATGAAGGAGATACCCTTTTCGTTGCTGCATTCACAATAAAACTCAACCCTTTGTGAGGCTTCTGCCCTCCCGTCCTCCCTGGTCCTTCTGCCTCCATTCCCTCTCCCACTTGCCCATTCAACATACAATACTTGTATTTAGGTGCAGTTTGTGTCAGGTGAAACACCCAGGCCGTAAGTGCACAACTGTGCACATCATGTAAGCTACAACCCAGTCAAGAGAAGGGATGTTTCCATCACCTACAAAGTTCCCTCCTTCCTCTTCTGGTCAATCTTTACCCTAGAGGCCCTGGTTGCCCTATTTCCTTCACCCTAGATTAGTTCTGCCTGTTCTCGAACTTCATATAAATGGAATCACACAGAACGTGCTCTTTTGGGTCTGGTTTCTTCAGCTCAACATAACGTCAGTCGGATCCTTCCATTTTCATGCACATGTTCCCTTCCACGGAGGAGATTTCCTTGGTGTGACTGTGCCACAGTGGGTTCTCCCTTGTCGATGGGTAGTTGTTTGGGTTGTCTGCAGTTGGTGTCCTTTTAGAACAAGTCTCCATGAATACTGTTACCTTTTCGTGGACACAGGGATTGTCTTAGTTTCCAGGGAGTGAAACAAGCTTTCTCTGGTGGTCAGTTGTGTTCAGCTGGCTGACGAGCCTTGAGTTCCTTGGCTTGCCTCTGAACATCACGTCACACTGTCATGTCCTCTTTTTTCTCTCCCTGGTTCCTGATGATTTCCTGCTGCCCACTTCCTCCATGACTTTCTCTTTATAAGGTCTCCACCCATACAGTTAACGCCGTCCTCATTCATTGGCCGCTGTAAACATATCATCTTCAAAGGGTCTTATTTACGACGGGGTCACACTCACTGGAGTGGGATTAAGATTAAGGACATGCCCCCCTGGGGGTACATAATTCCATTTACCACATAAGTTTTCATTTCTCTTATTAAATTCCTAAGAACGAAATTTCTAGTTCATAAAGTATATGCTTAAATTCTTTAAAAAATGACAGAGTTTTTCAAAGTAGAATGTATAAGAATTTCAACAGTAAATGAGAGTTCCAGTTGCTCACTAGCCTCACCAATGTTTGATGTTATAACTCATTTCCTTTTTGGCTATTCTATTGGGTTTGAAGGGTTTTCTCATTGTGGTTTTAATTTGCATTTTCTTATTAATCAGTGATGTTGAATGCTTTTTCATGCACTTATTGGCTATTCATATGTCTTCCTTATTGAAGTGTATCTTCAAATAGCTAACATATTTTACTAGGCTCTTTGTCTTTTTTATCGTTAAATTGCATAGACATTTTATATATTCTGGATACAGGGTTTTGTCAGATAAATGTGCTGTAATAATGTTTTCTCTGTTCTGTAGCTTGACTTTTCCTTTTTCTTAATTGTGTATTTTAGTAGCACAAGTTTTCAATTTTAACAAAGTGTTATCTTTCAATTTTGTTCTTTTATGGTGAATGTGTTTTGCAGCTTTTCTAAGGAACTTTTACCAAGCACAAGGTGGTTAAAATTCTCTTCTGCATATTCTTCTAATAGCTTTATAGATTCAGCTACTATATTTAGGTCTATGATCCATCTCAAATTAAATTTTGAGTATGGTGTGAGGTAAGGGATGAGCTTCATATTTTAAAATAGGGATGTGCAATTGTTTCAGCCCCTTTTGTTGAAAAGACTTCCCTTCATCGATTGAATTCCCAGTCATGGTGGTCGAAAGATGTGTGTGTCAGCTTTGGGATTCTCTTGTATTCTGTCCCTCCATTTGTCTGCCCTTATTCCTATGCCACGATGCCTTGAATACTGCAGACTTATGCTAAGTCCTGAAATCAGGAGGAGGAACTCCTGTGATCCTTTCTTATAGTGCAAAATGGTTTGGCTATTCTTGGTCCTTTGCATTTCCATATGCCATAATTTGCCTTCATAAACTGATAATGATACTTTCAGATTCTGAATAGTTATTAGTGAGAAATTTGATTCATACAAATTAGTACAAAAATTTGAAAACCATGTTTTAAAAATAACCATTCAAACATTTACTACAGTTGAAACTATATTCAGAGTATCTTACCGCTCTTCTTTAATATCTGTGGGTAAATGCTATGGCATTTCTTGGCTTATTTTTATTTTATTTAAAAAAATTTTTTTCTTGACTTATTTATTTATTTTTTTTGAGATTTCCTATCCATGAATCACCATCACATGGAGACCTCTAATTGCAGATTCTGCATGCAGCTCCTGGCAGGCCCACAGGGCATTGGAAAGCTGTGGGGGATGACAAGCACCAAGTTGTCCTGTAGTAAATAGATGTTGATTAATTGATTCAGATTTTATGTGTCAGCAGGGGAAGAGGAAAAGAAGGGGCCTAAATTTTCAGTTCAGGTTCAGAATAAGGCTTTTGTTTCTTTTTCCATGTTTCATTTGGTTGCTGGATGGTCAACAAGCAGGAACAGGGACAAGACATAGGTCAGAGCTAATCATCTGGAAACTGTTCCCATGGCATTTGTTAGCACTTGGAGGGGAATATGTTTTAAAAATCAGTTTTGAAAGAGTTGTGGAATTCAGAGGTGGTTGTAGATCCTTCTGTTGGATACAGTGGCCTGGAGACCTTCTGAGATCCAGAAAGATCTGCAACTTCTGGGTGGGATAGCCTGCTTCCAGTCAAGCCATGTCCATGATAGGGGTAGGGTTTTCTATCCCATAATAAGCAAGATGAGGTATGGGTTTTGGTTGGGGGCATCATGAAGGGTGAACGGCTCATTTTTGATATTCTGAGGTTGAGAAACTCATGAAGCTTCTAAGTAGACATGCTCACTCTTCTATCACAGACGTGGATACAACCTTGGGCAAAGGTCTTAGCTGCCCTTGGATTCTGCTTCCTCCTCTGCAATGTGTGAACACCCACATGTAAAGAATTGAGTGAGACAAAGTGTGTGAGATACTTCTCAAGTCTCACAGCAAGAACAGCTCTTTCTGGATTGAACTGTTTACTGAATGTGAACAGATGAGCTTGTTGCTGAGGCAACAGCAACCACGGAGCACCAGCTTCCAACTGTGTGGCTGGTCTTGGGTTTCCCTTCACCACCACCTTGGGATGCAGCAGAAGGAGCAAACATTGGTGTTGTTTGGATCACCTGGCACTCTGCAACTTCTTCTTCAGAATGGCATCCTTGTTTCTTTGGGGGAATCTCCTTGTGTTGGATGAACTTCATGAATGGCTCCTATTCTTTGTCTTTCCCTGCATCCATTCCTTGTGCTGTGAGACTTAGCAATTCCCTGATTCTGAGCTCAGCCATGGGAGCTGCCCTGGGTGCAGCGGCATGAAATGTGCTGCCTTGGGTCTGCTCATCCACCATGGCCATGAGAAGGTCCTGTGCTAGCCTCACTGGAGGCCACCCCAGATCACCCAACTAATGGGCAAGCCCAGCCCAAATCAGCAGAACCACCCAGCCCATGTGCCACTGATCATGGATGCAAGAGTGAGCAGGGACCAGCCCAGCTCAGTCTAGCCCCAGACTAGGCAGATTCAGGACTCCCTGGGTGTTTTACCACTGAATGCTGGCCATGCAGTGCCATGTGGCACAGAGGACCCTTGCAGTCCCATCTCCTTTGATGCTTGCTCCTGGGGAGACCATTAGTCAATATGCCACCCCCCAAAAGGGATGGCCCAGGATCAAGCTGGGTCCCCAGGTTCCCTCCTCACAGCAACTTGATTCCTGAGCAGTCTGCGAGAGAGTAGATGTCACTAGGATGCCTTCTCTAGGAGTAAGCGCCCAGTGATGCTGTTGGCAAGAAGCTGCTCCCCCAAAACCAACTGCCGCCCTGGTTCCTGCCCTTCCTAGTCTGATCCTCCTGGGACGCACCTGCTTGTCTTCTTATACATTCCCTGTAGGTTTTTGTCTGTTCCTTTTGCTTACATCCAAAGAATTATGAGCCAAGTCCTGGAGATACCAGGATGAACAAGAGAGAAAGGGTTGCTCTAGCTACAGAATAAAACATGAGTACAGAGGGGTTCTAGACTTGCGTGGCTGGGGCTTGGCTCTGAGCCCCATCAAAATTTGAGAATTTGTGCACATTACTTACTCTTCCTTAATCTCAGTTTTCTCGTCTGTAAACTGGAGAGAATGACAGTACTCATTTCATAGAATTGCTTTGAGGATTAAATGAGAAAAATATATGTAAAGTACATCATATGATGACTGGTTACTGTAATTTCTTCTGTAGTCTATGGAAGAAGAAAACCAATTAAGGAATTACAATATTTTACTGTAAGAATGAGGATAGTAGTCTTACCATTGGGACTAAGAAAACATGTGACATGGGGCATCTGCCCCATATTTTAGAGATCAGAGATTGCATGAAAAAGTGGCCACCATCTGGGTACCAAAGCAGAAGGAAAGTGTGGGGAGAGGAAAAGCTGTTCCTGGCAGAGGGACCCAAAAGAGTGGGAGAAGACTGACCTCTTCAAGAACAGAATGAAAATTAGGATGCTTAGGTGTTAAGCACAGGACAAGATATTAGGCTATAGGGTTGGTCAGAAGCAGAGAGCTGGGATTCCATACTCAGAAAAAAGGAAGGTGTGGAGAGGGATGTGAGGTATTTGGGAAACAAATTTGGTCCTTTGTCATTGTGTCTGGTTTCAGCTGAAGGCCTCTCATTGATGCTTTTTATCAGGTTGTGGAAGTTTCTTTTTATTCCTAGTTTGCTGAGAGTTCCTTTTTAAATCATGAATATGTGTTGAATTTTGTCAAATGCTCTATGCTTCATTTATTGATCCAATTACATTGTTTCTTTCATTTACTCTGTTAATATGATTAATTAATTTATTCACATTTCTAATATTAAACCTACTTTGATTTCTAGAATAAACCTACTTTATCATATGCTATCATTTTATATATTGCTGGATTCAATTTGCTTAAAATGTAAGTATATCTTGCATCTAAGTTCATGGGAGATATTGATGGGTAGTTTTCTATTTTGGTAATAATATCTTGTCTTATTTTGGTATTAAGATAATGCTGACCCAATTAAATGAATTGGAAAATATTCTCTCTTATTTTCTCAAAGTGTTTGTGATGAATATTTTTCCTTAAATGTTTGATGGAATAAACTAGTGAAGTCAGAAAGTTTTACAGTTTTGTTTTAGGAAAGTTGATAATTATGCATTAAATTTCCTTAATAGATAAGTGGTTCTAAACAGTCATTTATCTATTATAATAAATAATTTATATAGTAAAAGAACTAAACATTTTATATTTTTGGGGAAATATTGGTGATTTTTGTCTTTTCAGTAATTTTTCCATTTAATCTAAATTGTCAAATTTAATGGCATACATTTTTTTCATAATATTCCTTGTTATTTTGGTCTGCATGATCCGAAGTGATGTATCCTTTATTATTTTGGTATGTCTAATATGTGTCCTCTGTCTTTTTATTAATCACTTTAGCCAGAGTTTTCACAACTTTATTGATCTTTCAAAGGAAACAGCTTTTGATTTTATTGATTTTCTGTATATTTTTCCATTTCTTAATTTACACATTTCTGCTGCTATCTTTATTATCTCCTCCAGTCTATTTATTTTCAGTTTTATTTGTTCTTCTTTCTCCATTTCTTAAGGTAGAAGTTTAAATCATACATTTTAGATTTATCATTTTTTCTATTATAAGCAGGTATGGCTATCAATTTTCCTCTAAGCACCACTTTAGCTGCATCCAACAAATTTTAATATGCTGTCTCTTTATTTGAATTAATTTTAAAATATTTTTGAATTTATTTTGTCATTTTTATCTGATCTTTTGATAATTTGAATATGTGTTTAATTCTCAACAAATGTTGAGATTTCCCGTATATCTGTCAATTTTTAAAAAGATTTATTTTACTTAATTGCCCTCCCCCTTCATTGTTTGCACTCACTGTCTGCTTGTCTTCTCTTTAGGAGGTGCCAGGAATGGAACCCAGGATCTCCCATATGGGAGAGATAGTCTCAATTGCTTGAGCCACCACAGCTCCTTGCTTTTGTTATGTCTCTCATTGTCTTTCCTCCTTACCTCTCCTTTGTTGTGTCATCAGCCTGAAGTGCCTGTCCACCATGCCAGCCCACCATCTTGCTCCTCCTTTCCAGGATGTATGGGAACCAAACCGGGGACTTCCCATGTGGTAGTCAGGAGCTCAATCGTTTGAGCTACACATGCTCCCTTCTGTCAATTTTTAAATTTTATTTTGATCAGACATTATCTATATGATCTCAATTCTTTTAAATTAATTGAAAAAAAATTAAGGGACCTACGATATGGTCTATCTTGGTGAATACTCTACATATACTCAGTAATTCATCTGTTGTTAGTTAGAATTTCCTATAAACATCAATTATCTCAAGTTGGTTAGTGGTTTTGTTGTCAATTTTCTTGTCTATTTGTTCTATCAGTTACTGAAAAGTGACTATGGAAATCCACAAATTGGCAGGTTTATTTGTTTAATTATGTCAATTTGGACTTTACGTATTTTGAAACTGTTATTTGGTGCCCACGTGTTTACAATTGTTTTCTCTTCTTGAAGTATTGCCCACTTTATCATTTTGAAATGTTCCTTTTATCCTTGCTAATACTTATTTTCTTAATCCACTTTCTTTGCTACTGATAACTGATATAGCCACCCTAGGTCTCTTATACTAAGTTTAACTGTGATATGTATTTTTCTACCCTTTTCTATTATCAGTATCACTATACATAATGGGCTTCTTGTAGACAGCATATATTCGGGTTATGTTTTATTAAGTATTCTGACAATCCCTGTCTTTTAATAAGAGATTTGGACCATTTACATTTAATTTAGTTGTTTATGTGACATATTTAAATTTGCCATCTTGCTCTTTGTTTTCATTTTATGTCATTTGTTCCTTGTCTTTTTTTCTTAATTCCTTTTCTGCTTTCTCACCTCCCCTTTCACAACTTCCTTTCCCCCACTTTACAACTAAGGATATCACTTTTTATAGTCTCACTCTTATTATCTGCATTTCTTTGCAAGACATAATCCTATATGGAAGCAAGAAAGGGGTTACTTGAAATACTAGTGTGTCACTTTCTTATGTCAAAGTGAAAATAGAGAGGGTATGTATTGACATGTATTGCACTTTTCTTAAGTAGAGAAAGACAGCAGCCATGATGGCCGTTATTTAATGCTCTTGCCTTTTCTATGCCTCTTCTATTGTCAAGAGTAGAAGAGGGACATTCCCATGAAAACAAAGATGAGAGTGTCAATTAAAAAAAAACTATTAAAGGTTGTGGAAACCTAATGCATCAGGCAAAAAAAAAAAACATGGCAAGGATTTGGGCTATCTCTCTCACTCTCTCATCTATTTTTCTTTCTCTTTCTTTCTTTCTATCTATCGGTATCATATATCACTTTTTGCTATTTGCTTTAAAATTATAAATTATAAAATGTATGTTCTGAAATAACCATTTTTCTGTGAGTTGTATGCAGTAATATTCTCCCTTCTTGGCATTGAGAATAAGTTTAGTGAGTGTCCATACCTTGATTTGTGTCTCAGTTGCACATTCTGTACAATATCAAGGAAGAGAAAGTCAAAATTTACAAATTCACTTCTCAGAGATCAATACCAGGAGTAATTATTGGAGTTTAGTTAAATAAGCAGGGTTTTCTACTGTATTGAATGTGATAGGTTGACTTATATATGCCAGAAAAAAAATCATGCTCTTAATATTAGCCTCATTCTTATTGTTGTGAACCTATTGTAATTGGGACCTTTTGAAGATGTTTTTTTTTAGTAAGGTGTGGCCAGCTGAACCAAGTTGGGTCCTAATCCATATTACTGGAGTCCTTGTAAGCAGAATGAAATTCAGACACAGAGCAAGAAAGACACAGGGAAGAGTGGAACCTGGAAGATAAATGGGAGTGTGTTGCCAGGTACAGTGCCATGTGACAGAAAAGCCAAGGACCCAAGAATTATGGATAGTCAGGCCTAGAATGCCACAGTCCTCAGGAGGAAAGTGTCACCTTGCTGACACCTTGATTTTGGATTTCTCTTAGCCTCAAAACTGTGAGCCAATACATTTCCATTGATCAAACCAACCCATTTAGTGGTATTTGTGATTGCAGCCTGGAAATTAAGACACTGAACATGATCATTTATTTGCTGAAAGGTAGATACTGTAAATTTATCATCTAGTCTGCAAAAGAAGCAGAATATTTAAATTTATTTATATATTTTGCCAGATTGTATCATAGGTTGATCAAAATTATTTTCAATTGAAAATATGCAATATTATTGTAAATTTCCTTGGAAGAAGTGGAATAGAAGTATAGGTTCAAGGATGTAGAAGAACAATGTAACATTTCTGAGAGTTAGAGAGTTTATTTGTGTGATGGTGGGCATTATGTGATGTTTGAATTTCATTAGACCCACTTAAAAATTAATGTAAACTTTTTACTTGAACATATCAATATTTATAATGCAAGAGAAATTATTTCTTTATAACTATTTAAATTTAGCATAATTACCTTTAAATGCATACTTAGGATTTTACATTTCTTTTAGTGGGAACAACAATAGCAAATGTATGAAAATCAGTGGTCTAGAATTCATTCCAGAAGTAGAATTTCTGTGTCCCAGAGTATGGTTATTTTCTACTTTACTTGTTGTTTCCCATTTGTTCTCCAAAGTGGACATACTCATGTATCTAGTAGCTCTTATATCCTAGCCAATTTGTGAAGAAAATATTATTCATTGTTGTTTTACTTTTACTTTGTGTTTCTTTGACTATTAATGAGGTTAAGCATATCTGTCTATTTTATGTTTATAAACATAGGATTTCCTCATCTGTCCATTGCTTTTATTTTTATTTTTTATTTTTTTAAATTATTTTTTTATTTATTTTTTATATATCTATATATATTTTTAGGATACATTGATTACATAAATGTTACACAGAGATGCCAGGAGTACCCATATGCCACCCCCCCACCCCTCCCACAATCCCCCACATGCACATCCCTCAGTG
>PVKH010020835.1:0-14474 GCA_004027955.1 Chaetophractus vellerosus | reverse complement strand
TGGACTCTGTCTTCTCATGCTTCACAATAGCTTTTTGACATTGATGATTCGAAGTTAACTGACCAAGTTTAATACATGAAGATATATAATCTGCATATTCTCCAGGTAGTTAAATAGCTCAATGCTCTCAAAACCCATCTCTTGGACTCTGTCTTCTCATGCTTCACAATAGCTTTTTGACATTGATGATTCGAAGTTATAAGCAACTTACAAAGCATGATGTCAGTAGACACAGCAGAACTAACCACAAATTGAGGGAACTGAGAGTTCCTCTCCATGAAGACGTACAAGATAAGAGGAGGTGTCTGTTTGTGGAAATACACCAGAGTGGAAAACGAAAAATACTGGGTGAGGAGGAAATGCCTTTTATTGAATAATACCTGAACATTTTCTCACAAGATAAGTGATCATTAAAGAAAATCCAACGTGTATGCAGATTATTTCTAAAATAAAAATTGCCCAGTTTAAACATACTTATTTGAATTTCAGATTCAAGGTATATGGCAATCCAATTCAATGGTAAACTTTCAAAGCAAATTATGAGCAGAAATGACATAGAATTACCAAGCATATTAAAGAATCAATAACAATTTTAACACTTTAAAATTAACCATCAGAGTAGGGAAGTATATTTATATGTAATTGCTTAATTACATTTAAAATATCTCTTGAAATATTCTCATAGCACTGATAAATGGATTGCCTCTGGAGTGGAGAATGTGTGGCTAGGGGCTGAGGAGGGAGATATTTCACTGTGCTTGTTTCTAGACCTCTCAATTTTGAAGCATATAGTATATACCATTCCTCTTTAAGAAAAAAACAAAATTTTACTGGCAAAAAAAATTTAGAAAAGCACTTTTGAGTATCCTCTTGGTAGACACATCCCATATCATTTTAAAATGGAATTATCTACCTATTTCACCTGCACCTCCAGGTAATATGATGTACATTGAACACAATCCTTACTTTTTTAAAAAATCGTTTTACAAATACAAGATGGATTTTTTTCAAATAACATGCTATTATAGTTTGTGATTTTCTTAAGGAAAAAAAAAAAAAACATGATTAATTGGTAGAACCAACTGATCCAAAAAGTATTTGTCTGGACTCCAAGGAAATCTTGATGATGAGAATGTCCACAGGTTTTCATCAGTCAATTTCCAAGATGCCTCAGAGACCATTAAATACAGGTGAGATTTAGATGTTTTGGGGATATGCAAAGAAGTACAATCAGAAAGAAAATGCTCACTTTAGAAGGAAGAAATGAGATATTTCAAGTGTAGATTGTTCAACACTCAATAGCATCCATCTTTCCCACCTGAATCCTGAATCCTTGAGAAATAATATAAGTAAGGTAGATTGAAGGATATTGCCCAGTTTGAGAGCCAAATGAGCCTCCTAACTGAACATCAAAACTAGGCAAATTTATGCACCGACTTAGAGAAACTTGGACCACTTCAGATTCTCTCTGACAAGGGAAGAAACTTTATTGCTAAATGTATAGTAGAGAAAATGTGTTATCTATAGGAATTCTGGTTTCTAAAGTGGAAGGGGTTGTGAGACAAGCAGGCACAGCTTGTTCTTCTCAATTTTACCAATCAAAGAAGTTACTTCACTCTCCCTGGAGTGAATAAAAGGTGGAGAGATGAGGGATGACATTAATTGAATTTCATTCTAATGGAAAGAAACATGAGGAGTTGAGGCGAAAGATTTTCCCCAACATTCTCACCCTCCTAGGACCCCTCTCTCTCATGGGATGTCTTGAGAAGGCATGTGGGAAACCCTCTGTAAATTTCCAGGTGTTTATATAGAAAGTCTGTCAGCACTGTGGCAAAAAAAATTTCTAAATTCTCTGAAATGAGGGTGTATCTTAAACCAATGGCATTTTAATGGAAGACATGGATGATGAGTTGTGGTTGCCCGAGTCAAAAACAAAATGAAAATATTCTCTGGTTTTTCCCATCTGTATTCCCATTTGGTAAACGGAATTCGTGTCGTTGGTCACTACCTTTCAATAAATGAGAGCGCCTCCCTCAGTATGAGAGACGTCGTTCTCTCCAACGCCATGGACTGCTCACACACTTCATGGTTTTTCATCAATATGCAGTTCCAGTGCCTCACGCATCCGTAGCTGGAGTACCAGGAGAAGAAAAAGAGGAGCACGAAAACGGCACAGCAGCCGACGGGTGTCCACGGGATGGCGAGGGAGCCAGTGAGCTTGCCAAGAGTCAGGAGAAGAACCAGGAGGGTTAGAGTCCACGTGTAAAACCAGTACTCGGCTCTCACGGCTTGGCATAGCTCGCTGTGTGTATTTCCACAGTCCAGAAGCAGCGTAAGGGGCATGCCGTAAAAATAGTCAAATCCGTGGTTGAGAGGGTGGTGGCAGTGGTCATCGCGGGTTTCACAGCTCACGCCCAAATGCCATTTCCCTGGCCCCAGAAGGAACAGGTTAAGAAGACCAATGGTGCTCGTCCAACGGTTACATCGAGAAAATCCTTTGCGCCATCAGAAACCGTCGTAGGACATTTGCACAATCACATTTCCTACAGGTTCTCTGGTTTTGTTCTGTGGCTTGCAGAAAGCCCTAGTTAGGGCAACCCACAAATCTCTATCAACTCGCAGAAGAAAACTTAGCAGGATGAAGTGCACCCTGTGTGGCTGTGGGGGGAAGCTCATGTGTTAGGGTTCAATTAAAAAACACACACGAAGCTTCTTCTTCTACCCACTTGACCCTATGAAATCTGTGCATCTTGGATGCAAGTCCTACTCTGACTCTCAGCATAAGCAACGGATTGTGTCTGATTTATACTATAAGAACGTTCTGGACTCAGCATGCTGGTTTCCATTTGTGTACCACATGCTTGTTTTTTGTAAGCCATTTCACATGCATCATTGCACTTATACTTTCTAAGACCTCTCTGAGATGGAAGACAACTGTTGCCTCCCTTTACAGAAGAAGAGCCTAAGGGTCTGAAAGGCCACCAGTCCAGTAATGGAAGATGGTTTTCTAACGTCATGCCCTGGGCTCAGAGCCTCTTTATAGAATTAAAAGGCCACGTTTTCCTTTTCCTTAAGGATGCTACAATGGTTTTGCCATTCCCCGACTACTTAAAATTCCCCAACTACTGTTCCTACTTTTGAGAACATCGTGATACATGATGCCTCCCTCTCAGATACAATTGATTTAACCTGTAGAAGACCTATATCTTGGAAATTATTTATGTCTGGTAGGAAAGATACCCACAAGGCTATGGTTTTTATCATCTGTAGAATGTTAACCAGTTTTGTATCTAACTTTGCAATCTCTTGTGAACATTCTTTCTCTCCATGGACTATATATTCTTCAATCACTGCCAAATTCCTTGTCAGTACTGTGCAATTCCATACTTGCCTTAACTCCTTTTTTTCCCCAGATTTACCAGCCTGCTGGTTCCTTGTTGTAAAGGGTCACTAATTCCCACGAGTTTCATGTTTTCAACTTTGAAATTCATAATATGATGCCTTTCTATTCCCAAAACTGCTGATTTATACCACATGCTCATTATGTCTAACTGGTATCCCTTTTACACTATAGAAGGAAACTTCTCTACCTCCCAGGTATCACAGTAACCTTATCTCCTAGCTTCAAAAGCACACAGTGATTTCCTAATTTAAATCAGAACTCGTTGGCTTAGAAGCCAAGGTTCCTTTTGATTACCACCCTTCTCCTTCCAATTTCACATCTTACTGTCTCCAGAAAAAGCTGCTCTGTCTGAGATCCCCTGAATCTGGACAGCTTCTCATCTACTCATACTGTTTCCCCCATTTTCAAGAACATTCCACCTCCTCTATTTCAATCCTTTGTCCCTTAATCCTTAGTGAACTCAGATGCAGTTGCCCAAGAAAACGTCCCAATTTCATCATAGCCTCAGTACTTTCATCCGTCCATGTCATTTCTTTTGAACCGGAAGCTTTTAAGGGCAGGAGATATTTCTCCTATATTTTTGTTATTCTTTAGAAATCCATTATAGTCCTGGAAACATATTATGTAAGCAGGTGATACCAAAGAAATAGCTTCAAGCTTCATAAATAAAAAAGATGGAGAATTAGATCAGTAAATTTTCAGGGGAGATATAACCTTTGGGCATTTTTTTCACTACTCACTAAGATATTTATGTCTTCCTGTTGGAAGTCTATATTTGTAGTTAGTTTTTATACTCATTATAATTGGATCATTCCATTTCAAATGTTTAGCACACCAGGCCAATCACTGACTTGATGAAATACCAATTTAGATACAAAAGTTTCATATCATTTCTAAAGTTTTGTCCTGTGTATTCACATCCAGGGTTTAATCGAACTAGCACAATTGCAAGTACCGATATATACACATGCCATTCAGGAGAGGTCTGCCCAAAGAGATTCGCTGGGATCAATTTCTCTTCATTTAGAATGCACGGACCCACTCTTTATATAACTTCCAGAAGTTTCTAAATGCTCTATTGTATCACTTGTCTTCACAGTGTTTAAGTAGAGATTTGGTACTCACTCCCTTTGCTAGTCTATATCTGGAATGCAATGGCAAAAAGCAACTACAAACAGTTTGGCTCCCGCGGTGCAGTACCTACCCACCAGTCCTGTGGCATAGCCTTGCCGTTGCAGTATCTTGGCGAAGGTGGTTTCATTTGGAGGGAGCCCCCCCGACGCAGCCGCCCAACGTAAAACTCGGGCTTCACTTTCCGAGGCCATCCCTGAATTTGGGGACAAAGGGAGATGATGGGAAGTGAAGGCACCAAGCGCTAGCTCACTTTCCTTTAAATTTCCAGCCTCTGGCATCAAGAGACACCACTCTAGATATCTTTTTTATTTATTATTATCATGAGGTCTTGTCCAGTGAGCCATACCATAATGTTTATTTTTGTTCTCAATGATGGGTTTTGGAGACAGAAGAACTGAGGGGTGTCCATTGTCTCTGCCCGCGCAGAAGTCAATTCCCCTTTCCACGGCAATGGCACCTGGTTTCTCTGGAAACTCATGGCTCCAACTCTAGGTTCAAGTGGCTTCGGTGGAACTGAGTCATGGTCAATGAGTAGGGGGCTTGAAGCCCAGAGACTGGCTGACGGAGATGCGTGCACTCAAGTTTATTCTAAGGGACTTGATTCTGTGACTTTGAAGGATAAAGTCATAGAGTAGACAAGTTTGGCTTTCCTCCATGGCCTTGAAGTAAGCAGATAAATAACCCTATATTGGCTGGTGACCATATCTTGCCACCATGAGGGAAGGGTTTCCCCTAGGAATAAAGCCCACCCAAAGCAGACCAGAGCTAAGAGGTGGGGATATTCTTGAATCCCCGGTAACCATGCTTGATGCTAGAAATATGCTCGAGCATTTTAGTTGCATGGACTAATAGCCACCTGTACCCAATAGCTACCTGTACCCAAATCCCCATTTCTTTTTCTTTGTTTAATATACTTTGTAGGCTGGATAATGGCGCCCCAAAGAAGACATCATCCATATCCCAAGAGTCTGCTTTTATGCTGTTTATGTGGCAAAAGGGACTTTGCAGATGTGATTAAGCTAAAGGACCTTGAGATGGGAGATCATCCTGGATGGGTGGGACAAACGGATTCACAAGCATCCTTATAAGACAGAGGCAGGAGGGTCACTAAAAGCAAAGGAGATGTGACAAAGGATGCAGAGGTGGGGAGATATTTAAAGATGCTATGGTTCTGGCTTTGAAGGCAGAAGAAGGGGCCAAGAACCAAAGAATGCAAGAAAATGGATTCTCCCCCGAAACCTCCAGAAAGGAATATGATCCTGCCAACCCCTTGATTTTAGGCTTCTGCCTTTCTTCCAAAACAGTAAGAAAATAAAACTGTGTTATTTTATACCACTAAGTTTGTGGTATTTGTTACAGCAGCTATAGGGAACTAATGCAGATATTTTGTCTTGAGTTTTCTGTTGCTTACAGCTTTAGAATCCTAACACAGAGAGCAAACTCTGAGGGTGAAGAATGGGACAAACCACAGTACGTGACGGGCTGTGCTAACAAAATAAAGAAATGTCACATTTAGTCAACCTATTACTCTCCCACCAGGACAATGGGAAGTGAAATCCATGAAATGGAAACCAACTGCTATGAGCTGTGTAATGAGCAGACCATGGGATCTGTCTATGTGTCAGCTGAAAAATGGAGTGGATGATACCTGCTCGAACGGGGTTAGTGTCTAACTCAGCTGCTGGGCTTTGCTAGCCCTGAATCTTTTTGCCCTCTGTATCTTGTTTCCTTTCTTCTATCTTCCAGAATCTTGGCTGGAGACTCCACCACCTCCAGTGCCTACAGCTGGTTCACACGGCCCTTCCCTTTCATTGTCTGACCTCGTAGGCAGCTCTGAAGCACTGGTATGGATTCCTAATGCCTTCTCAGAGAAAATCCAATTTTTCTGCCCAAAATGGGGACTCTGTTCCCAAGTAACACCCTACCCTGAGATCCTGCCTGGACTTGCTTCTTCTAAACCTACTTGTATGGATGGTTATGGTCTGAGTAAAGAAAGAGAAACATCTACATTTACCTGTAAGCTATATGGAGATACGTCTCATTAGTGTGAGATTAAATATTTAAAAACCTGATCGGATCGGGTATCTTCCGGTCAAGAAGGCAGCCCTGCTCGGGGTGCAGACAGAAGCGGCCGCCAAGTGCTGGGTTAGACGGACACCTTCCCTTGCAAGCCGATCAATATTAGGGGTCCTGAAATAAAGAGGGGACAATGAGTGAGAAACATGGTTGGGACTGGGAGACAATGACCCATGTGGACAAGGAGGAGGCACTGTGTGGGGAAAGCAGGTCTCCATGGCCAAGTGCAGCTGAATCCCTTGACACTCTGATGAAGAGGGAAGCAAGAGGAGTTGTTAAATCAGGGGTTCCTTACTGAACTGGACACTCTGAAAGTTTTTCTCTACTCAGACTTCCTTCCCCACTCCATTTTAGTGTCTACAGCCACCCACCTGCCTAGTGTTGGATTTCCAAACTTACGATGCCTATGCAAAGAAAATTGGCTCCAAAGAGAAGACTCAAGACTTGCAAAAGATGCCGTTTCAGAGTCATTGAAAGCATGTCTGAGAACAGGTCTTGACCGAAAGCGCTTTGATGAATAGAAATATGGCTGCCTTCCAACAGGCAAACAATTAAAGAAAACATCCATAAGAATATAGGCATAGCGGGGGCTTCAAAAAAGAACAAAGCAAAGCATTATGAAGTCCCTTGGAAATCTGATAGAACCTTACACGTCTTCACAAAATGACCTGCTTTTTGAACTTGCTGAAGCTTCCACCATGATGGGAAAGATACCAATTTGAGTTTTTGTTGAGAAAAGTATGCCTAAAATGGCAAACCTTGTTTAATCTTGTGTTCATTTGAAGAATTTCCATATGATAACAACAATAAAGTTTGTTCAATGTAAGCCAAAACAGACTGATTTTCTAAAAAAAAATTTGCATCACTCTTGGGGATGAAGTTTGTCACGGACTTTTTGCAGCCTTTACTATAAAACTTCTACCTCCTTTTGTCCATTTTTGTAGGAAGCATAGTTCTCAGTCAAGGAGCATTTCCCACAGGGAAGAAAGGAACTCAGAATTGAAATATTTGGGTTAAACACCTCCTTATCTGTTGGCAGGGTGAGTGGGCCAAGTTATTTGACAGCTAGTATCCATTTCTACAATGTATGGATACCATCAAGTGGCTTGGATTTTTAAGGTAATGAGTGTGAAAGTCATGTAGAGAGGACTCAACAAACATTGGCTGAATATAAATTTGAAAAAAAAAAATTAAAAAATGATTTCCAACCAGAGTGAACAAGTGTGTCAAGTGGAAGGTTGACCTTAACCCCTTGGTGAGCTGTGTGGAGTTTCTGGTTTGTCCCATGGAGAGGAGAGTGGACAGGTAGTTTTCCTGCTACCCCATCACAGGCTTTACCATGGGAATCTAGTAAAAAAACAGGACCTCAGAGCTGGACGGGGTCTTAAGGATATCCCAGGCAAGCCTCCCTCTCGTGGATGGAAAACCCACGGCTCAGATCTCAGCCTGCTCTCTCCTAGTCCAGGGCTTTTTCACTGTCCCTGACCTGGGTGTCTAGAAATGATCATACGGAAGTGATCCTTTAGGAGCCTCCTTATAAAGTGTGAAGAGACAGCAAAAATCCATTGAAGGTCTCTGTTCTGGTTGACATCCTCAAAGCTCTTGGTCTTCAATAACCACATCAAACATTAACCTTTACGGCAATCAGTAAGTGAGAGCCGCTAAACTTTGCAGATAAGTGAGGAGTGTGCACTTCTCCCCTCATCTCAACCAGATTTCTAAATTTTAAAGCATCAATATCTCAGCTCAAATGTGTTACCAAAGAGGCTACCGATTGTCAGAAAAAGTCCCCAAGTTCAAAACACCCTAAACGTGTGCTAGAATTTTTCATTAGCAAAATGAATATTCTTGGTCTAATTTGTAAAGGTTGAGAATATTTCTGGATAAACTATAATCTGCGGATGCTTCTTTAACCAATATATTTATTTAAAGATAATTTTCTGAAGACGTTCAATGCGTTCTAATCCTTCTATTTGGTTCTAGTTAGCCATGATTTCTGAAAAACCTACCAAAACATTTTCCCCCTGTGGAGTGACGTCAACCTCAGTCTTTCATCCAAAGCCAAGGTTATGTCAATGACAAGGTCATGTGCTGGCAAAGGAGAAGATTATGGAAAAGCCAACTTGTCCATTTGCTGCTGAAGTTCTCTTTGGAGCTCTTTGGATATGTGTAGATGAAAGTACAGTAAACACAAAAGGCCTCAGAATTTGTTGAAAGTCTAATTACTTTTTATCATGGCATGTCTGAAACCACAAAAAAACTCACAAAAGTTGAAATTCACCTTTGGGTTTGGTAAAATAAGAAAGCCAGAGAACGGACGTTCACTCCCTCGACACATAAACACGGCACATACTGCTATCTTTAAAGGAAAAAACACACACATACAGGTTAGAAACCAAATCTCTCTTACAAAATTTAGGCTCGTGTGTGGTAACTCAGCCAGTTACAATATTTTCAATAGAGCTGGGACTCTTTAAACTCCATGGCTCTCTTTCTTGACCCTGTGATATTTACCAGAATCCTTCCCTTTAGCCAAGGTGGGCAAATTGCAGCTGAATTTCTTTTTTGGCTTGTGATATCTTCTGTAAAGATCTGAGGTTATTGGAATTTAAGTAAACTCTTGAATTACATATGGATTCTTTATGCTTATTCTTGTACCAGTTTTTATGGACAATTTAGCCACCAGACCTACAATTTTTGGGAACTTAAGACAAGTTTACGAAACAGGCCCTTACCTTAAAGTGTTATTTCCATAGCAGCCGACATCTCCGATTCCTAGGTCATCTGCCATTATCAGTAGAATGTTTGGTTTAGTGGGCCTTGCCAAGCTTGTCTCGGAGCCTAAGCATAAAACCAGCAGGACAGGCCAATAATACCTGGAAAGGAAGACAGAGGATCGAGCAGAGCACATTATTTCCCAGGGGAATTCATTTAAAGTGTAGGCTTGTTTCTTGGTGACTCTGAATATCTGTATTGCAATATTTAATTTCCAGCGATTCTTCCTGCAGCCACTAATTAAAATACTCAAATTTCATTGTGGGATAAAGATTGCTTTCATTTTCAGTTTTAGCTACAAGTTTACTGCTTTGCTTTCCATTGAAATAGCCCTCAGAGGGAGCCAGGTTCGATTCCCAGTGCCTCCTAAACTTAAATAAATAAAATTTTAAAAGAATTCCTGAAAAAGGAGTCAGGAGAAAACGAGCCAAGGATATCAGCAAGGAAATAATAAATAAATAAAATTTAAAAAGAATCCCTGAAAAAGGAGTCAGGAGAAAACGAACCAAGGATATCAGCAAGGAAATAATTTAGCAAAACGTTCCAGAACTAAATAGGGCACACGAGCCCTTAGACTGAAGTGAGAGCACAATTCGATCTCAGAAGCCCAAAGATAAATGGAATATGACAAAGATGCCTCTTTGAGATGAGGGGAGGGCTAGGATTTAGAGAAATGTTAGATATCCCGAGACAAACTCTCCATCGAGTGTGGACCAAGAGATCTTGGCTCTGTAGAGTCTCAGAACACTTCCAGATTCTTTCTTGAGGCTGTATTCTAGCATAAATTAGAGAGGACGCCAAGGGGCCACCTGCTCCAGGCAACCAGATATCCACCTCGGGAGCACCACTGAAGGAAATTTGAGAATGGCTGCTCTGAAGGGGCCTAAAGTTGGGAGACACAAAACAAGAATCCCTAGGAAAACAGTGGAATTACTTGTGCTTGTCAAATCAGATGGAGCATTTGACACAAATCAATAATTAAGGATATTTATTTTAGAGCTACTCAGAGAATGAAAACACAAGGCAATTATCTGCAGGGAAAAGGAAATTGAACAGAACAAAGAAGTAATCACTGTAAATATTCATTGGTTCTGATGTAAATACTATTAGTGTCACAATAGTGTGAACACACACTAGTATTTATCCAAACCTTTTATATAAATACATGGAAGAATGGGGGGGGTTTCATCTGCCATAGAGGAAGTCAGGAAATAAGATCTAAATTAATGAAATAGGATGCTCTCTTAATAAAGTGGAGATAAGGTGAAAGAAACTGCCAGTGAGGCTGAAGTTTGCTATATTTCACTATAAGACTTTAGATATTATTTCTGTTTGTTTTTTTTTTTTAATTCCAACTTTCTGGTACTTTTGCAAACTAAAAGTAAAAACAAAGGCAACAAAAATCTGCAGGAGAGAGAAAAACGAATATAAAAGGGAAAAATAGACTGAGTAGGAAAAATAAAAATGAACAAAATGGGAGGAAAAGGAGAAGAGGTGCAATGGAAAAAACAAAATAAAAAGATGAGAATAGCAAGTAAATTGAGAAAAAAGATGGTGCAAATTGCTGAATTGCAGACCAGACAGCAAAGTGAAAGAATAAACTGAGAAATGTTATTTCACATAAATGATTTTCTCTTGGACAAAATTTCTGCCTGGTTTGCAGGTCAAAAAAGCAGGTACAATTTAAACATTTGAATGTAGATTTTTTTTTGTATGAAAATGTGTATCATTTCAGAGACAATTTTATAAACTCCATGGGGTCACTATTTTATGCTACTAACCACCTAATTGGTTCAGCTGTAATATTCAAATTACAGTATAAACTCACAAGATGCTCAAAACTTACATGTGTCTATGTTATATCATGTGATGGGTAATTTCATGTGTGAGATTATGCTGTCCAGTTGTTTGGTCAAGTAAGCACTGGCCTGATTGTTAGTTACTGTGAGGGTATTTAATAGCTGGATTGCATCTACAGTTAGTTAATTGCATCTACGGCTGATTGCATCTACAATCAACAAAGGAGCTTGCCTTCAGAAATGGACAGGTCCCCTCATCGATTCTATTGAAGACCTTAAACAAGGACCTGAGAATTTCAGTATTCAAAAAGCAGAATTTCCATCTCTATCTATGTCAGAACCCAGCCAGGTTGACACATAAAATTAACCATCACACTGACTGAGGGTGACAGGGCTACGCTATATAAGTTTTGTCTAAGTCAGAGTTTAGAGGATCTGGGGACCAAAATTGGTGATTGAGAAGAGTCTCAGGTGACTAAATTTGGGAGGAGCTGTGGAGTCATCTGGTTTACCTTGATGAATTCTGGTCTGTCCAAGGGAGAGCAATCAACCAACAGTTACTCTTTCTTTCCTCTTTACTTTTATTTTTGTCTTTTTCTTTCATCCATAACAAAAAAGCAATTTTGGGGACTACAGGAATTAGTAACCATTCTCCCTGACTCCATTCTACTTAGCTGAGGGCATTTCTCTCCTTTAAGTTGTAAATTAACAAATACTCTTGGCCAGGATAATATATGCTGTGCCTTATAAAGAATGGTTACTAGAACAGTCTATTACTAAAGTATGTGAACATTTTCTGAAAAGGGACAGGTAGCAGATATCTTCAGCTTGCGGCTCTTTGGTTTCTGTTGCAACCACTCAATTCTGCCCTTATGGTGAGAAAGCAACTGTGGTCAATATATAAATTAATATGCATGGACGTGTTCCAATAAAACCGTATTTACAAAAGCAAGCATGAGCCGGAAGGCTGTCCTTTCCCTCCTGCACCATTGAATAAAAATACAGAGCAGGGGTTCTTAACCAGGGGTCCATGGACCCCCAACGGGTCTGTAGAAAGATTTCAGGGGGTCTGTGAGCTTTAATTGAAAATTTTAAAAAAATATTATTCTTGGATGTGTTTGTGCAGGTGTGATATATTTATTAAATAATACAGAGTATAGTGTGGACTTGGTATGATTTTTATTTTGATGTAGCATGTTCTGAGTGTGGTGGATAACTGCCTGCAAAAATGTTGGTAAGGAAGGAAGAGATGGTTTTATGAAGCCCTGGGAAAACTCGAATTTCTAAATGTTTGCCAAAAATGACCATTTGAACAGATGTCGAACCATGTTAGGTTATCAGGTATTGAAATTATGGAAAAGTTGTAAAACACAATTTTGAAAAATCCTAAAATTTAATTTAAAGAGATGAGTGTCACAAAATTATCTGTAGACTTGGGAGGGGCAAGTTTATGAGGGTGAGGGTGGAGAAGATGGCATACTATAACTGCTTTGTTTCCTAACCGCTTGGCTGGCCGTCCCTTGCTACTATCTCTGTGTGTTACAATGCTCCAGATTAAAATGAAAATCTCCCTTTCCCCTAGCTTTGTCTTTAAGTTCATTAAAACAAAACAAAAATGGGTAATGAAGCCTCCAGAGTTCCAAGTCCAAAAGGCACTAATGGCTGGATGGTGACAACTAAATCTGCCCATCTTCCTCCTGAAAAACCATCACCTTCACCTCTTTGCCGGGTTCTCATTAACCCTTCCAGTGCTATCATCTGCACACCACAGCTCAGTGTGTGTGTGAGTGTGTGTGCATGCCATAAGCACAAAGATAATGGGGTTGAATATACTTGTGTGCAGCTTTCTCTTTCCAATAAATCCATCTTGGAAATCCTGAAACCCTACTGGTATTAATAGTGGGTTGAATCACATCTCCCCAAGAAGATATGTCCAAGTTCCAGAACCTGTGAAGGGGGCATTATTTGGAAAACTTGTCTTCCTGGATGCAATTAAGGATGTTGAATGACAAGTGTCCTTAAAAGAGACAGAAGAGAAGATAAAGGAGGAATTATGAAGCTGGAGAAGAGATTGGAGTGGTGCAACCACAAGCCAAGGTATGCCTGGAGCCACAAGAAGCTGGAGGAGGCAGGAAGGAGCTTCTTCTAGAATGTCTGGAGGGAGCTCTCCCCTGTTGACACTCTGATTTTGTACTTTTGTCTGT
Organism: Chaetophractus vellerosus; assembly: GCA_004027955.1. Lineage (NCBI taxonomy): Eukaryota > Metazoa > Chordata > Mammalia > Cingulata > Chlamyphoridae > Chaetophractus > Chaetophractus vellerosus. The sequence continues at coordinate 1,083 of PVKH010020835.1, read as the reverse complement.
GAGACGATACATTTCTGTTGTAAGCCGCCAGGTTTGTGCTAATTTGATGCAGAAGCCCCAGGAAATGAATGCAGTATTCTAAATGGTGGCACCCAGTGTTTGTGGAGACTGAGCCGCACTTGTGGGCGTCTGGGACATGTCCATTCTTCCTCCAAGGTCAACGAGGTCACAGCTAAAATCCTTACGTGTGTGTTTCTTCCTCATGTTTTTCATTAATGAGACCTTGTCTATGTCATTTAACTAATCCAAGCCCATCTGTGTATCTTTCTGAAAACTAGAGGAACAGCTGAGATAGCAATTGGAATTAGATGAGATAAAACTTCCAGCACAGAACTTTCTAGAAGTAATGCTTCTATAACTTGTTGAGCTGCCTTTTTCTATTTTTAAAAAAAATTTGAAATAAAGTTTGAATGAAAAAATATTTTACCCAGAGGTCCTCACTCATGGGTGTGGCCTGGACTCAGGAACCTGGCTTCAATGAATGGAATATGGCGGTAGGGTTCGCCCCTTTGATTGGGTTCCAGCTGTCAAGGAATGGAGCTCAGCCTCCAGCCAACAGCAAACCCAGGACTGAGGCCCTGGTGCAATAACCAGTGAAGAACTGAACTCTGCAAGCCACCATTGAGTCAGCTTGGACGCAGACCCTGCCTCTGTTGAACCTGAGGTGGCTGCAGACTTGAGGGAGAACCTGACCCCAAGGGCCCTGCTAAGTTGTGCCTGGATTCTTGATCCACAGAAACTCTGATACAATAAATGTGTGTTATTTTAAGTCATTCATTTTTGGGGTAATTTGTTACACAGCTAGAGATAACCAATACAAATTCATGTGACTCTGAAGGAGCTGGTCCTAGTGTTGGAGCAGCTGGGAAGAGAGGAAGGCATTTTTTTTGCAGTTATCATCAAATTGTCCTCTGTAGATACCATAAAAGAATCCTTTCCCACACTCTCACCCTCACCAGCTCAACTTAGCATCAAAGCCAAGACGTCTTTTACATTGACACTCTCACAAATGAGAACTGAGGTCTAGAAAGCTCGATGGGGAGTCATGTAGCATTTCCTTGCCAGAAACGTCAGTTTTATTGA
>PVKH010020834.1:0-14492 GCA_004027955.1 Chaetophractus vellerosus | reverse complement strand
TAAATATCCTTGTTCTTTAAAAATGTACATAGCAGTATAAAGTTTTCAAGGAGCATGATGTATACAACCTACACTTACATATTCAGTAAATAGATTGATCAATGGACAGACAGACAGATGGATAGATAGATGGATTGATAGATTGACCAATACATAGATCGAATGATAGACAAATGTGGCAAAACATTAAAATTGGTGGATCTAGGGGGATAGGAGTATGTTGGAATTCTTTGTATAGGGTTTGCATGATTTTTGTAATGGTCCTGTAAATTTGAAAGTATTTCAAAATTTAAAATTTAAAGCATTAAAAAAATGGCCTTATTTGCTTTATATGCTAATATATCAGCCAACTGAAATGTAAAAATATATTTATGGGAGTGGATGTAGCTCAAGTGGTTGAGTGCCTGCTTCCCATATATAAAATCCCAGGTTCAATCCCCAGAACCTCCAAAAAACAAAACAAACAAACAAAAAATCCACCCAGGGGAGTGGTGTAGTTCAGTAGTTGAGTACGGGTTCAATCCCTGGCCTCAGCACCTAAATATATATATATATATATATATATATATATATATATATATATATATTTATGACTGCAAGAGTAAAATCCTTGACTAATTAATCATGATTATAATAGCTAGTAATTTATGTTAAAAATTAATAACTTTTTAATAGTTAACTAAAAAAGAATAGAGTTTAGAGTTCAACAGCTAAAACAAAAATTAACAGAAGGTGAATTTCCTAGATAAATTTGGAAGAATGTCTTTTTTGAGCCCATTTATGTTTATAAAAATTTAAATAATAACACAAGACAAAAGTCATAGAGATTAGGTTTACCATAATTCTAATCTTTATAAATCATTTACTACACTACTGAAAAAAACATATTCTTGAATTATATCTGCTCTTCGCAAAAAGTTAGCAATGTTATTAAATGTGTTCATACAGATACATTTGGACAAACAGAAAACAACCAGAAGTCTTTTTTTTTTTTTTAAGTTTGACAGAACCTAGGATCAACGATGAGTTCTACTAGGCTTCTGTTTTACCTGATTCTTAAAGGGTATCTAGGTCTCCAACAGTGATCACCGCAGTGAATTTTACTGAAGATACATTTATCAAGTGGAGAAAACAGTAAAGAAATTTGCCATATATTGGTCAGTGTCAATGGAATGAACATGAAGATGCCATGAATGACAAATTCCAAGCAGAGACGTTTTGTTCACACATTTCATTTGGGTTCTCAGAAGGCAATTAAGAGTCAGAATAATGTCACAGAATAGCCATTGAACAGCTGAAAAACAGTGAATCATTTTGATCATTCTTCAAAGACAAATTCCTTGATCCCTAAGAGATTTTAAAACTGCCATGTACTTACACAAGGTGTGCAAACAAAAGGAATAGCAGCTAATACATGTTTTCTTCTAAACAAGAGCTACTTGACCAAAACCTCTTCTCACTCTATAGGTAGCAGTACCAGTGTATTGCAGGATTTACTATCCCCAAGGTTTCCAACGGAGAAGGGAGTTTGTGTGCTGCCTCCTGCTAAAGAAGTAGCAAATATAGTGGTGTCTTGAGAGGGCAGCGGTTCTTAAGTGGTACCTTCTCTTAAAGATCACCTCATTATATCACTCCAGAGGGTGCATAAAACAAGAACAGAAATGCAAAAGGAAATTCTGAAATGGTTTTGTTGTCTGACACTTTTCTATATCCAAATTTTAAGGATAAACTTTTTCTCAAGTGATTGTGTGATGCAACAAGTACATGCAAAATATTAAAGTAAACAATTTAATGGAGAGCAAAGATCTTAAATTAGCTTTTGAAAATTGTGGGCAAATACCCTCTTTCAGTGTTTATTCCTTCAATAATTGTTTACTGAGTACAAATCTGCAAGAACGAATCTGGAACCAGACTGTCTGAATTCAACTCCCAGTTGGGTTACTTGCTAGTTTTAGGACCTTGTATTTTTTTTTTTTTTTCAATTATCCTTCAATTTCCTCATCTGTAAAATGAGAATAAACTCAATGCCCACCTCATAGTGTTGTCTGAAGAATTCAGCAAATTAATATTTATAAAGCCCTTGGATAGTACCTAACATATAATGCACACTGTGTAAGTTTTTATTAAATTAAAATAAGATATACCAGGGTGGAGCAGGAGTAGCTCAGTGGATGAACATCTACTTTGTACATATGAGGTCCCAGGTTCGATCCCCCCAGTACCTCCTTAAAAAAAAAAAGGTGTACCAGGCACTGTTTTAGGAATGTAGGTTAGAGTAGTGATCAAAGTGCCTTTTGTGAGGTTATTCTGAAGAATTTACATCATGCCATCAACCAAATCTTCAAGTCCCAGAGTTGAAGAGTACATGTTACTTCAGTCAATTAGGTTTAGAGGGAAAGGAAAGCTTAATAATTTGGTGGCAGCATTACTATCAGCCATTCCCCATAACTGATAGAATTAGCCAAAAACTATCTTACTTCTTCATCAACCTAAGTTGAAAGAAGTGGCCTTTACATTACAGTGTGATATTATTGTGCCTTTAGGAACAATTTAGCAACTGAGAGTGCTAAGGGATTAAATTTCTGCATTATAATGTTAAACTTTAAAAACTTGATTAGTAAAAGCCTGAAACATAATTGTAAAATTAAAATTTTGATAAAATTTTATTTTTATTTTTGTATCTAGAGTTTGATTCATGGTGGTGAGATTTGGCTTGGTCTCGGTTATTGCGAAATATTTGTTTTAATACTCAAGCATCTGGGATTCTGCCAAAATATGTATTCGATGCAACTCTTAACAAACCTGGTGTCATTATGAAGGAAGGAACAATTCAATCCAATTTTTTACTTATGGTGTTAAGAGAGAAGGCAGAATTAAAGATGATAGACAAATGGGGAAGGAGTTTCAAGGAGAAAGAACAGCAAAGACAAAGAAGTGGAAAAGCCAAAAGCATGAGGTAGGCCAACTCTTGAAAAATGTACAATAGGGCAGGAAGAAGATGGGAAGCTAGTGAAGAACACAGAGAAAGAACAATCAGAGAGGTTAAAAAAAGATATTCTAGGGAGGAAAAAGACATGGAGGTCAAGGAGAAAGGGCGTTTCAAGAAGAAAGAGGAGTTTACGCATTTATTTATAAAGGCAATTCTATAACAAATTAACAAATCTTAAATAATTATTATATAATAATAATGATTATGGAATGCTGGTTATGAGCCAAGCACAGTGCTAACAGGTTTATAAGCATTGCCTATTAAATTTGCTCAGCAAATCAGTGAGGTGAGAATTAATTATCACTGCCATGTTTCAGATGAGGAAAATGAAGCATCACTATGCAAAGTAACATATCCAGGCCATACAACATGAGCCCCTAACCCTGATGCTGAACAGCTTTTTACTTTAATAACCGAACTTTATGTCTGAAGCAGTTTCCATACCACTGCAATCATTTTGCCAATACAATATTATGCATGTGTATTAGATTTCAAGGCAAATGCAGAATTCAAGGAGGACTGAGACAAAGACTTCGTCACTGGATTTGCCCATTAGGAGACTATTAGGAACTGATGGCAGAGCAGAGGTCTGGAGATGTACAGAGCACGTTGCTAGGAGACAAGGACTGGGGTAAAAAAAGGCATGTAGGGCCTGGTTAGCAACCTAGGGAATGGAGTCTAGCTTACATGGGTTCAAATCCAGGCTGAGTCATTTAGTCCACGTTAACTAAGCTTCATTTTCCTTGGGTGTTAAATGGGGATAATACTAGCACTTCCCAGGGTCATTCTGAGAATTAAACAACATAATTCCTATAAATATTTTTGCTCAGGGTCTGACTCACATTGTGTTAAATAAACATTTTTCTTATGCATATTACATATAAAATATGGTTAACTGTACTATTTGTCAAACATGGCATAGCTATGTCTTGATTGTCCTCCTACTACCTGTCTGCTCTCTGGTTTCTTGAGTTAATGTTGCCCATATTACATTTCAGAGCACTTTTTGGTCTATTCATATTTTTTCCTCACACAAAACTTTATGAGTCTGGTACAGCAAATTCTGTTATCTCCTCTAGGTAGAGAATGATGTGTTCTAGTTAGACAAATATTCTGCTTTATAGAGAGCTAGCTTATGTACCATACACAGATGATCATTTTTCAAGTAATTAGCATCTTAGAACACATTTACTAAAACTGTACTGCCCATAATGTAATCACCTTTTAGGGATATGAAAAGTCAACTTAGGTTTACAATCTTCAATGCCTAGTCACCATCATTAGGAACATTTATTTTCATCTTCCCATAGATGTGAAGACCTACAGTTACATTCCTGGTAACAGTGCATGTATGAACTCTGTGACTATAAATATGTATAGTATACATTTACATGCACATTTTGTTAAAAAAAAAAAAAAGATCGGGTTCCTAGAACACAAAAAAATTGAGTAGGGAAATCAACTATACTCATATTCAGGGTCGATATTTGGGACTAAGGGAAAATCAGGAGTCACTAATAATCTTAGAGATGAGCAACAACCTTCTAGGTTGTATGTCCAGATGAGGGAGGAATGAGTACAACTAGATATGGGGAAACAAATGATGATCTAGAAATTAAGCACATCTGTTATGCTCATCAAGACATCGGAATTTTACTTTGGAACTAGATGTTTTAGATGAACTCTATTTTAAAAGTCCTTATTAAGGAAACCTCTAAACACAGGCCCAAATTCTGTCCTCAGTCTCTTAAGCAAAACTGGGTCTGAAATCAATACCAGCACTGTTAGAAAGGATTTGAGAGTTGACTCAAAGAATAGGATTTGGCTCCTAGGACACAAACCACACTACTAATCCCAGAGAAAGGATTAGCCTGTTTAAAGGATTATAAATTTTTGAAAAGCATATTCTGTTGATAATACTTTTCTCTTCATTTCCTGTAAATTAAATTGCTAAGGGATATTTTCATTGTGAATAGAATTAGACAGTGTTTTCATTGTTGTTTTAATTTCCTTTGTATCAAAGGGTTACTAAATTTCAAAATAATCAGAAATGAATTTTCCTGGCCTAAAAGGGCTAGACATCCCAAGACTCAAGAAAATAAATTGCAAATAAAAACTATCAGCAAACAAACAAATAAACAAAAAACACTCCTCTACCTTATCTGATAAGATCAAGTTAAAATATAATCTTGATTTGTGATAAATGCACTTAGAAGAATAAGAAATTATCTGCATGTTTTAAATGACAGTTATAGCACAGAAAAATCTGGAAAATGGAGCACAATCAAGCAGACTTAATCAGTGGACTCTGTCACATTCTGGCTATCTCCTACTCTGGACCCATTTGATTCCAGTGAAACAAATGGCTGTTAACAACGTTGAAAAGATAGTGTTTTAGTAATAGGAAAATTCATTGGTTCTTGAACTTCCTTAATGAAACTGGTCCTTCAGAAGCTATTTATCAGGCTCAAAAGATAGAAAGCAACAAGAGAAACATTTGAGGTCATATAACATTTGGCCACCAAAGCCCAAATAGCTCAATGTTCTCAAGGCCTCCCTCTGTGCACAGACCTCACTTTGAAGTTACCACCAGCCATGGGCCTAGAAAATCCATTCGCCGGAGACCATGCCTAATTCTTTGTTCTAAAGGGCACTCAGATGGTTTTCTCCAGAGTAGCAGTCATCATCAGCATCAGCTTCATATTTTACTTTACACCAGCTCAGCATAGGACCAGCCCCACAATACAGCAATAAAGATTTGAGCCTGCGGGCTTTTTCCTGTTCTGAATTTTCTTCTGTTGCTCTGACAAAGGGCCCACCATTTCTGAGAAAGGAAAGGCAGAGGTGGGGGTGGGGAAGGAGACTGCCAGAAGTCACAGCATAATGCTATTAGTCTGAATTCTCCCATGACCGAGCCCTTGCTGGGAAAGACAATTACATGTGAAAGGATGATAACCTCATGAGTCAATAACCTTCTGAGAAATCCTGTGCCACTAGGTACAGGTTATTAATTTGATTACCTTTCAGGGAGGTAGCCAAACTTCAGGGGTCCTCTCAGAACCAAGCCAACCCTTTCAAGGTTTGCCCATCTCTAATGAGCTGGGTCTTTTCAGCAATCATCTAACCACATGATTTCCTTAATTCTTAGCCAGTTGCATAACGACAAAGATAAATGTCGCTTTTTCCAGCTGCTTCTAAAATAAGTTCAAGACTGAATTAATATGAATGGAAATACTTTTCGTTCATGTAAAGGGTAGGGGAAAGGAACCGTATGTGTGGGATTTGCTGACACCTGCTAAAATGAACACTGTTTCCCACACTGAGTTCATAAGAGTAGCAGAGACAGAAATAATGAACTACTGGAACCCAAAACTCCTAAGATGGTGAAACTCTATCAAATTCATTTAGTTTCAGCAGGAGCTAGAATATACCAAAACTCCAAAAATAGACTTAGTTATAAAAGAAATCTTTTCAGGATTCTTGAATCCCCATCACTTGTTCAATGAAATATGACAATTATGTTATTTCTTAAAACAAGGGTTGGGATATGTTGGAATATCTCCAATCTGCCAATTTATGTTCTCATCAAGCTTTCATTTGTATGAGGAATATAATGGGTAATGGGATAGTTTGAGAGTCTGAGAACAGCAAAGATTTAATGACATACCAAGGGAAAATATCTCACTTGAAAATACACAGAAAAGCAGGAGCTTCATACTGAGTGAGAATTTTCACTTAGCGGAAATATAGGGTTCCCTACTTGTTATAAAAATTAATCATCTCACCATGTATTCTAAACATGCTATTAACTCTTATTTGGGACACATTTGTAGTTACCAGACACCCTCCAATTAAATGCCAGCTGTATGTACAGCACTTTGGATTCAAAATAAAGAAACAAACAAAAAACGACCTGCTTTTCTACCCACAAGGATCTTACGATCTAATGGGGGTGGGGGTGGACTAGCACCCACAAACTTAACACTTGAGATCTCAAAGATGCCTATTCCAAGGGAAAGCACACAACTGAGGGACAAAGTTCCAATAGGCTGAGTGGAAATTGACAGAAGAAGTGGAATTTGCCAAGGATATACCTTTTCTGGAGAAACTTGAGGTTTTGGGAAAATTTGAGAGGACACCACAGCAAAATGAATGGGAGCAAGAAAAATATTCCAGACAGCGGAAATGAAGAAAGTTAAGACACAGAAGAGCAACTCATTTGCTCTCTTTGGTCTGTTCCCTCAACCCTAATTGCAACTCAAACCCCTGCTCCTAGCAAGTAAATGACCAGGGGGTATATTGCTTCTATGGTTGAGCTATAAAGATTGTGTTGCTTGATAGGTACTACAAAGTATTTTCTGTTAGCAACAAGCAATTCAAATCAGATCAAATTGTTTAAACTCAATTCCAACTCCTTCATAATGAAACAAGATAGATGTGGGTTTTAGGGAGGTTACCCTTGACATTATTATTATCTTATCTTTCCTTGGGCCCCAGCAGATGCCTTTACTACTTATAATGATAACTCCTTTCAATGAATTCTTTAATAAATCAAATTCCCCACATGTAAATATTTGTGGGTTGCTAATCTATCTTCAAGACTAATCTCTTTTGATTTCTTCTTAGACAACTGCTTAAAATCCCCTCCCTCTCCTCTCATCTATGATATATAAATTCAGATTGAAAATCAATCCATCAAACCCCAAATACTGACAGGCAATTTGATGTTTCTGTTTTTTGTGTGCCTAAGATTAGAGACTAATAATGACCACCATGGATTGGGCACTTTCCATGCTCCAGACACTGTGCTGAGGCCTTTGCATGCATTAGTTTATTTAATCATTATTATAATACTTATAAACAGAAAACAGTGTTTCCAAATTCCAAATAGATATCAGTCTTTGGGAATCAGAAAAAAGAAATCTGAATTCCCAGGAATTCTTGGGAATTCCCCAAATCAGAAGTTATTCTGTGTTTCAGCAGGATTTACCAAGGGAAAGTAATAGTTAATATTTTAGTAGCTTTTTTAGTATTTTAGAAATATTTACAAAGAATTATAGCCTATGGCGAATATTGAGGAGCTGGAATATGCCAGAAAAAAATTATTAGCTATGTTAATCTTTTTCCCAGGTGAGCTAGAGAGCATCTCTCTGACTTCTTCCTCTGCCACTATCCAGACAAAACTGCTTATAAAGGGTTCATGAGCTTAGGTCAGGCCCTTCAGATATTCTCTATTCTCAAGGTCAACTGAGTTGGTAACTTCATCACATCTGCAAAACTGCTTCAAAACAATACCTATATCAGTTTGACTGAATAACACCAGGGGCCAGGACTTGGGGGCCATCTTAGAATTCTGCCAACCATACACAACAACAGCACAAATGCCAGCCATTTATGTAATTTAAAACTTTCTAGAAGCCACATTTTAAAAATGCAAAATTGATTTTAATAATACATTTACTCAAGTCACTATATCCAAAACACTATCATTTCAATATGTAATCAATACAAGGAATTATTAATGAGGTATTTTTTCTTCTTTCCTACTAGGTCTTTAAAATCTGGTATGTATTTACACTTAGAGCACATCTCAATTCAGACTAGCCATATTTCAAGTGCTCAGTAGCTATAAATGCTGTATTAGACTGAGGAGGATAAAGTCATGACTGCTTCTCTCCTCTGTAGTCTTGTCCTGGCTCTGGAAATGTTGACCTTAACTTTTACTCAGTGTAAGCTCTTACTTTCAATGTGACATCAATGGATATTTTAGAACTTGTAACATCTCTGTGTTGATTATTAAGCTTTAATGCTCCTAGGAAAATTATAATAGTTTTTCCTGATTTCTTAATTTGTCAACTGAATTTTCTTGGGATTCAAGATTCAGGAAAACATACATTTCCTGAGAAATTCTGGGAAGGAATTCCCACATGGAATCACTACTATGAGGTATATACTATAGAAGGTAAAACTGAGACTCAAAGAGGTTAAGTTATTATCCCAAATCACATAGCTAGTGTGGCTGTCAGATCCATAGTTCATCTTCTTGGCTGCTATATTGTATTGTTAATTTTTATGTAACTACAAGGACAAACTATCTTTCATTTCCACTCCCCACTCCTATATGTTGGAGGTTAATTTTTGTCTAATACCTTAATCAGAGGCATGACTGTGGATAGTATTTTCATGCTTCCACTAAATCCTTGGGTGTACAAAGCGATACCCACATCTGAATTTGGAGGTGAGGGTTGGAGATTGAATCCTTTCTTGGTACACATTATGAAGGAATATTTTAAAAAGTGGATAGTTTGTCATTACAAGTCCAATGACCTGACCAGTATAAGGATAAAGGATTTTCAGTTCAAATCAAACACCAACCCCAGTAATTCAGAAAAGAAGAGTCCTAACTAGAGAACCACTGCTTGTGTACAATGAGAGATCTAAGGCTGAAAGTGCAAAAATGACACTTCCAATTCTGATCCCACATGGGTTCATGGAAAGCACTATGACAAAAAAAAAAAAAAAAAAAGATTTCCGTCCTCCTACTGTTGTAGCCCCTAAACATCAGCCAAACCCTGTTCCCATCTTTACAATTTTAGAAACGTCAATGGAAATAAGGACTATCGATGGGAAATCTCTGAATGGAGGGATCTCACTGCTTTAATTCATACCACAAAATGTCTGATTGTTCAGTTTTGCAACTTAACAAGTGAACAAACCAATTTAAAAGAAATAAGGACAATGCCACATAAAACACACTCCTATTATTTATCTTGACAAAGCATGGTTCCATTTTAATGATTTATGTTAATGTTTTATTGTACAGTGGTTATGCCCTGAAGTGTATAAGACTAACGAAGTCTTAGTAATCCCAGACGTCTTCTCCAGTATTCTCTTATTATGTGTTTGCTGAGAACTAGTGTGGGGGAGACCACCAACCATCATGTAAGTAAGGAAGTTTGTGGATTAGTGGAATGAGAAGCAGTCAAGTTCTACAGTAGTGAGGAGTCCACAGGCAGTTCTAGTGGGATTCTGTGTTTTCACACACAAAAAATTGTCTATTGGTCTTCATTACAATGAGGGATGAGCAAACTCGGCTGTGTTTAGGGTTCAGGAAACATCAAACCATTTTTTTTTTTCAAATGTTTGGGGTTTGCCCAAATCCAAAACACGTTTTGCCCTCAGCATTTTTCCCTTCATTTTCAAACCCCTGTGTATTTTAAGGGAAATTTAATCCTTATGTTTCTGACTCATTTACACTTAACACGTGAACATGTTTCATAAGAGTTATTTGAAGTCTATGAAGCCTCGTAAGTCTTCTAAAAGTCCTTTCCGTAGTGGCAGGAAGTGGTGTGTTGCAAAGACATGTGAACTTGAATCTTCAATGAGTGGAATTGGTTTGAAACTCAAGATGTGTTAGGACACAATGTTAAATTGAGTTAAACTTTGTAAAACCCATCCTTTCCCCATAATTATTCTATACTTTGGTCCTATAGCTGAAGCCAAAGGTAATTCTTGACATTCCGGTGATGTATACCATAGGCTGGATTTCCATTGAAGAGGAAGTAGCTGAGGTCATTTGCTATTTGTGGCCAGTAGAATACAATTTAAGTTCTAGACTCTTTAGCATATATTCACAACTCTCCATGGAAGCCACTGTCTCCCGGCTCTTCAAACTAATCCTGAAATCCTCGTCTTCTTCAACCTCCCCAGACTCATAGCCTCACAAAGGGCAAGTACACATACATTGACCTTCTACCAGGCCTGCATTAAAATCCCAACACTACCACTTTCTGGCAGGCAAGTGGGGAGATTTTGGTTGGACAAAGAAACCTTTCCTATCTTAGAGATTCAGAGGAAAAAAAAAAAAAAACCCACCCAAAAACCAAAAAACAAAACACTGAGCAATGCATAGAGTTTTAACCAAGAGATTGTGGTAGTAGGTAGGGGTGGGGGGAGAGGGAGGCTTCAATTTCTTACCTCTTCCTATGTCCAGTCCTCTCACCCAACATTTCTCCTAAGCAGCTTCTTCCACTGCAATGGAACTCCACATAAGTCTGGAAGTTTGGAATGGATGGGGCTCCCAGAGCCATTTCTAGATTCTTCCTGTATCAGATATATACCTTGGACCTCGTTAGGTTTCTCTAGGCCAGGAATTATTTGGTGCAATTAGTGGTTAAAAATACAAACAAACAAAAAAGGATTTTATAGTTAATCAAATCTAGGCCTTTATCTTGCCTCTGCCACTTCTTAGTTGCTTAATGCTTGGGAAGTTAACTAATATCTCTGAGGTCTGTTTCCCCAACTGCAAATGGACATTAAAAATAATTAAGTAAATAATACCTATCTCATAGGGTGACTGCACAAATTAAATGAGATCATATATATTAAGTGCTTCATGAGGAAATAGTAAGTACACAATACTGGTATTTGTATGTGTTGTTATAATTATTGCTGTCACTGTCAGACCAGCTCCTGCAGGATTTCTGATATCTGGAGTCTTCTCCCCTGCTGGTTATAAACCCCTTCCCCATCCCAATATTTGGGAAGGATAGCATATCCAAGGGTGGGGTTTTGCCATATTTAATTTTTATCACTATTGACTTGCTTAAGGGCGTCAAATTAGGCAGGAGGGCCTCTGCCGGTATGATCCATCCTGAGCAAAGTTACTAGGATAACCTTTAATCTAAGCTATAAGCAGTGGTCTTCAATACCATCTCTCCTTAGTTGCAACAGGTTGAATTCACACATATTTGCCTTTCCTTTGACACCGTCTTCTAGTTTCCTCCTTTTCAGTAGCATTATTCTCTATGTTCACTCTCTACAGGCACACTCATTTATTGATTACTGTCATGTCTTTCCATACCATTTCTTTCTGTCGTTCATGGAGTGCTTTTGCCCTTCTCATCTTCTCCAAGAAGCATCCTTCGTTTAACTCCTGATCTTGTTCTCAAACCCAATCCTTCTACTTTCATCCACAGATTAATTAATGGCCCCACCACTCTTTGGAGTCATTTTGTTTTCCTCCCTTCCATCATTCTCCACATCTAATTAGTTGATGCCACCTCTGAAATAAACTTATTTATCTATGCTTTCCTTTCCATGTTCACGGTTAAAACTCCAGTCTAACTCACCATTGCCTGATGCCTGCATGACTATAGCACTTTTCTAACTGCCTGTCTCATTTCCTTCTTCCTTTCCTACAATTCATTCTCTACACAGTAGTTAGAACAATCTTCTTAAAAGCCTTTCTTTGAAGGCTTGATTGAAAGCTTACAGTGTCTTTCCAATGATTTTAGGATTCTACAAGACCCACATAATCTAGTCATATCTCATTTCATTCTCCCTCTACCTTACCATGCACCAGACACACTAACCTTTCAATTCCTGAAAGTTGTCACTCTCCTTTCCACATGGGGGTCTTCTCTCTGCTTATAACTAGGCCCTCCCCTTCTCCATTAACCGGGTCAACTCCTATTCTTCCTTCTCATCAAAGCTGAAACATCACCTCCTCTGAGAAGCCTTTCCTGACCTTTCTCATACAGTCTCACAGCACCCAAACTTCTCCTTTGTGACACTTGTCACAAGCATCACTAAATAATTCGGGGGATGACTATTGGTTGAATAGGTCCTAATTATATGGTAAGCCTAAGCTCCAGGAGGGACTGCATTTCTCTTGTTCACTGCTGTATCCCCACTGCTGAGAGGAATGCCTAAGCCTAGTTTGTTCTTAATAAAAATGTCTTGAATGAATTAACCCCACCTAACTCTGTGCACTCTTGCCCCACATCCCCTCCCATATGAGGTTTCAATTTGCACAGCTGAAATTTGTACTAGTCTAAAAGTCCATTAGTGGTTGTAGTCAAGGCACTTGATCTAGTTTAGGATTAGACTGCAAGCTCTGTGTGGAAAAATGCCGTATTTCCTATATCCTTTGTTTTCACCACAATTTGCTACTCCTAATCTGATAGAATCATATTTATTGGTGTTTAATGGCTAACTGATAACTCAGACTCTCCCTGGACAACTGTTTACTTATTTTCAGGATTCATACTTCCTATACTGTCACTCCTTGATATAACTGAGGCTTAGATTGCTCTATCATATGAGTAACAATATGAAATAAATGTTGCTAAATTTCAGTAACTTTTAAATTTTTAATAAATTATTAGCTTAATTTTAAGTATGATCTAGTTACATGAGAAAAAACAAATCTCAAGAAAACAAGCTTAAAAACCATTCTTGAAATTCAATAGATAAACCAGCAATGACATTTTAAAGATGAACATTTTTAAACTTTTTAGTTTGAAATTATTTCAAACTTTAAAAAGTTGCAAGAATAGTACAAAGAAATCCTAATACATTTCACCCAGATTCCCCAATTATATAACATTTTACTATATTTACCTTATCCTTTCTCTTTATCTTTCTTTATATAGTTTCCTGAATCACTTGAGAGTAAGGTACAGGTAGGATACCCCTTAATACTTCAGTGAACATTTCCTAAAAACAAAGATATGTTCCTACATATTTACAGCAAATCAGAATCAAGAAATTAACAATGATATAATACTAGCATCTAATCCATAGAACCCAAATTGTCCTGATCCTGGAATCAGTCATTTATACGAGCAGCTCAGGTTCCTTTTAGTGGAGAATGGTATTTAGAAATCAGGATATGGGTGCCAGGTATGCTCATTCATACACAGTGTCCTTGCTTCTCCTCCTCCTCGGTGGTTAAACACACATTCTTACAGGCATCTCTATTTATTTCAGTATCTAACTCTATAAATCTCCAAAACCATGAGCTCATAAAGATGCTTCTAATTCCAGTCCAAACATCTGGGGTGTTCTTTAGCTGTCCTTTCTCTATAAACTTGAAAAGAGATAGATTTTTGACCCCAGCAACCATGCTTTGGATCCTTTTTATAGGAGGAAATACTCTTACACTCAGCTGCTATCAAAGATCTTTGGAATTTAATACCAGCTTAAATTTTGGAAAACACTGCTAATTTGAAAAGAGTCTATAAGTTACTATGGGAGTCCAGAGGAGAAGCACCCAACCCAGCCTGGGTCGGTCACAGAAAGTTTCCTGGAGGCGGTGATGTCTTAGTTTGATTTTGATGAGTTGGTTTTCGTAAATCTTTCTGTATTTGTTTCTAGGATTTTCAAAGTTTTGATAGTCTTCCATCAACCTTTATACAACTTTAAATCCCCTTACCCTTCATTCCCATAGTCCTCTGAACTTTCTTATTGATAACATTCATCATTCTTGTAGTTAATCACATATTTAATATTAGCAATTTCCCTTAGATCTGTGACTGAAGGAGCTGTATTTTACCTGTTCCCAACCTCAGCCTTAGGTCCCACCACTGTGTCTGACCCAGAGGAGGCACTCAATAAATATTTTTTTAATTGGATTGACCATACTCTAGTTCCTTGGTATCTTTAAACATTGATTTCCAGGTCTGCGTCCATGCTAGACTTGAATAGAAATGATGAAAGT
>PVKH010020832.1:0-14492 GCA_004027955.1 Chaetophractus vellerosus | reverse complement strand
TATAGATAATTTTCTTGTAATCTGGGGTGGGAAGATGGGCTTAATTTTGCCAAGGATGAGCCATGAGAAGCAAGGGAATGGTTTATAATTTAGATGTTCCTCAGGTTTATGTATGTATGTATTTATGTCAACTGAAGTTTTTTTAATTAGAGAATTTGTGGGTTTACTGAACAATCATGCATAAAATTCAGGATTACATATGCTACCCTATTATTAACACCTTGCATTGGTGTGGTACCTTTATTACAATTGATGAAAGCCACATTTTTGTCAGTGTCCTATTAATTATGGTATATTCCATGGTTTAACTTAGGATTCACTGTGTTGTGTAGTTCCATTAATTTTTTTAAAAAAAGTTTGTTCTAGTACCATATATATAACCTAACATTTCCCATTTTAACCACATTCAGATATATACCTAGGTGCTGGTAATTCCATTGACAATGTTGTGCTAACATCACAACATCCATTATCAAAACATTTCTATCATCCCAAATAGAAACTCTGTACATTTTAAGCCTTACTTTCCTATTCCCTATCCCCACACCTTCTCCTGGTAACCTATAGTTTAGATTCTGACTTTATGAGTTTACTTATTCCAATTATATTGGTGAGATCATGCAATTTTTGTCCTTTTGTTTCTGGCTTATTTTACTCAACATGTCTTCAGGTTTCATCCATGTTGTCTTATGTATCAGAACTCATTCCTTTTTATGGCTGAATAGTATTCCATTGTATATATATATACCACATTTTATCTATTCATTGGGTTGATTCCATGTTTTGACAATTGCCCCAGATTTTCATAGTTCCAATTCTTTGAGTTTAAGATCACTCATATTGTAAAGAAAAAAAAAGAATACATGATTATCTACATAAAAGATTATTTATTTAATGAAACTGCTAAACGGTAATTGAATTGCAATTTTAGGCATTTAGGCACACTGGAACATTTTTATGGTTGCTGGCTTAGTCCACATGATCCATGTTGTCAATAAAACTCACTTTTTTTTAACAGACAAATACTAAAGATAATTTTTGAAAGCGTACTTTCTAACTAGGTCAAATTCATTATTAGCTGATGCAGAGAAACCATTTTCAAGAGAAGTATTCACAAAGTTGTTTCCGATATGTTATTTGGCTGAACTTGGCACGAGAGGGTGATGGGTATTTATTCAAAGGTATTGATTATAATGCACAAGCAGTGGACTAGTTTACTTAATGGGTATTTAGTATTCGATATTGATAGGCAGCACTCCAATTTTCTAACTTCTTCTTCCTTCATGTTTATTGTCTCATATTCTTGAAGTGCTTCTTTAAACATTTAAATCATTAGAGCCCAAAGCACCTTATCACAGAATTTCATGCCATGTTTCCTCATGTGTGTTGGTTTTCTTTAATATTCTTTTTCACTTTTTAATAATTAATGTGCAAATAAAAGAAAAAAAATAAATTGTCTTTAAGAAGCCAAATAAATTCTGCAACACACTAGCAACTTAAGTGAGATAATGACCTCTGACAACACCAAAACCATTAGTCAAAATATAACACATATTCATTTTAGCTGCAAATATTGTTTTTATATCTAATTTTTAACAATGTGATCATATGCTTTATATAAAAGGAGAAGGAATACAGCAATTTAATGGGCTGTACAGTCAGTGTTCTTCATTTTCTTTCTGAAATGGGTTTGAAATAGTTACATACATATATATTTATTTTTATTTTTTTAAAGGAGGTACTGGGGAATGAAGCTGGGACCTCGGACAAGCAAAGCAGGCACTCAACCATTGAGCTACACCGGCTCCTAAATATATAGGTTTTTTTGTTTAGTTTTGTTTTTTTTTCAGGTACTGGGGCTGGGGATTGAACCCAAGACCTCTTATGTAGGAAGCTGGCCCTCAACCATTGAGTCACATCAGCTCCCCTGAATTGGTTTTCTTGTTTGTTTTGCTTGTTGATTTTAGGAGGCACTGGGACTGAACTGGGACCTCCCATGTGGGAAGCAGGCACTCAACTGCTTGAGCCACATCTGCTTTCTAAGTATATAGTTTTTTAACAGTGATCTCAGAGGACAAAATTGCTGGCTCCACCTTAAAATGCCCACGTATTCTGAAAGAACATGAAGCATATCAGTGTGTTTCCCCTGTGTGGCCTTTGTTAGGGAATATTTAATGTCCCTGAGAAGGCTTGATGATGCTTTTCATTTTGTCCTTTTTTAATCTTCTACTAAAAAAAATCCTTCGTTGTGACCATCCGCCAGTTAAAGAAGAGAAGATGAGGTTTCTTTAAATTGGTAAATGGGGAAATCCTTGTCGTGTGACAAATTTTCCTTTAAATGCTAAACACAGTATTTTGATTCCCTGTGTTTCTTGTCCTTGCAGTCTGGTGTATGAGATGTTTTATCTAGGACACAGCAGTAAGAAGGAGCTTTTAATAGTCTACTGGGCAGGCCATTGATTTAATCTGTATTAATTCCTCTAGATATCTTCGTGGGAACCTGAAAACCACAAACCCTGTCTCTCAAACGTGGATAGGAAATATTATGTTTGCATGAAAAAATTCTCTCAAAATCTTTATCGCAAATAATTGCAAAAAAAGAAAACGTGTGCGATAGCCCTGAACATATGGTATGGAAAGAACTAGAAGACTGCTGTATAAGGAGAAATGATATCATGGGATGATAATGTAATAATTCTTCTCGGCTAATAGAGTCTAAAATTCAGCAACAGAGAGGCTGGTGCCTCTTAGATGATTATATTTCAGCACACAGGACAGTCAGCCAAAGGGGCTTTCACTGATGTTAGAATAAATAACAGTTATGGTATTAGCTATCTGTTCCCTTTATCTTTTTTTTTTTTGACAGTAAATTTTTCACTGATATCTTGTTTTCAACAATTTAACATGTGGTAACAGCAGTTTCCTCTCTTTCTAAATCCTGAGCATGAATATCTACTGCTCCTCATATTTTAATACGAACTTAAGTATAATATTTTTGTAGCTAATTTAAACAAATTCCTAGATTTTGGCACCCATTGCTAATTTTGGCAAGTGTCTGACTGAAAAACTTAAACTTACATATTCTAACAAAAAACATTAATTCAAGCTTTAACATTCTAGATTTAAGAAACAAATTCTTAAACTTGACTGTAGCATTCAAAATCAGTTTAAAGTACATAACACTTGTTTTCATTTATTCCTTCAAAGGCTTCCACATATTTCTGTCAACTATATGTATATGTTAAAATTTTATTTTCATTAATTTATTTTCCTTCTGTACGGTAAAAGTCCTTTTCAATCTCTCAGAGTATTATTTCTGGAGAAAATACACAAACTTTCCCTATGCAGATATGAAATATAATGTTTGTACTCAATGCAGTTTCAACTGGAAAACAGAAAGTTACATAGACAAATGAACAAGAAACAAAAGACTTCTCCCCAGCCCCCCAGACTGTACAGGATTTCTGTCATATAATAAAAACCTAAAGTTAGAAATTTATTGGACAGGGGATGGAGGGCAATCTGTGGTTACTTTGGGATTTTCACAATTTTTCTATTTAAAAAAATTACCACAGATTTTATGTGGCATTTATAAGGGAAAATATCATCCTCACTGTATGAAGTCATGAATATTATTTTATAGAGTGTTTTAGGGGGAATCATGGTTTGAATTTTGTATTAATGCAGGAAAGCTGAGGAAACCAACATAAAACAGACTTAGATTTATGCAGACTTATTTAGTAGAAATATGGCATTTATCTGAGGTAATATTTATATAGCACAAGAAGTTAGAAGAAAAATTTTTGTTTTTTTTTTTTAGGATCTTCATAAAATACTGTCTAAAGAGACGGCTATTAAACTGTATAAAAACTGTTTTCTTTTAACTTTCTTCTTTATTAGCCCACTCCTCAACACTGATTAGTAACCCGGAGAAGGTAAAAAAATATTTATTTTGCACTCGTTTTAATTTATGTTATGATAAATAACCCATTTATAGAAATGAGTAATATGGTCTTTAACTCTTTTTAGTGTGTATGCTGGCCATAACTTTCAGCAAATTAGAAAGGTGATGTTACATAAGGCCATTGCATAAATAATGCTATGTTCTATATTAGATATGTGACTCAGAGAAGAAAATTGCCTGCAGATGTTTGTTATTAATGACCCTAGAACTTTTTATTTAAAGAAATATTTTAAATGTATGAGGTAAATATAGAAGTCTATGGACTTACATGCAATAAAAGCATATGTTGTATGTGCCACGAAAATTGTGTTATGCTGTTGTTTGAAAACTTAAAGTTCAGAGGCAGTCTAAAATGTCAGACAAAATTATATTTGCAATGTTGATTACAGATTTTTAAGTATTAAAATGACACAGACCAAGAGAAGTGGGCAAAATGCAGTTTTTATTATGGTTTAACCCTGGTAATCAAATAAAAATACATACACTTTCTAAATTAATGTTTCTTTTTTTTTTTTAAGGAGGACAGTGGAACTAGGTAGCTGTGGAACTACGCATATGTATCAGCACTTTTGTTGTAATGCTCAGAAAAGATCTTCAGCACACTACTAAAGTTGGTTTCTATTTTGTGTGCAGTATTTTTGTTTTATGCAAAATGCACAAAATTTGCACCAGAGCCTATCATTGCGGATAGGAAACAGGCGGTAAAAATGGGTTATTGTTGGATGATCCAAGACTGTATACTTAAAAGTAATAAAATTAAATATTTAAGGCAATAAAGATTTTTGCTATACAAAGCAAAATGTTGATCTAGAGGTTAAGACATTGGGTTAGTTTTGATAGAAATATCATACTGTCTGTTTAGTTTAGATTTTTAAAAACTCATAAAATAAAATGATAACATTATATTTAAACACTTTCAAAAGATCTTATGTGAAGAAAAGATTAAAAAATATTAAATGAGTAATCACTTAGAATTCTGCAATTCAGCCTATTTTAGACTTGTCTGAATTCATAGAAAATCTACTCTAGGGGCTTTAACCAGTGTTATTGTTTTTATGTGTACAACCAGGCAAAGCAAGTAAACCAAATATTGCCTTTTTAAAGATACACTTTAATTATTACCTAAAAATCATTTACAATTAGTTGAGTGTACAAATAAAGCAATAGTTGCCTTTGCTTATATAGCAATTACTTGCATGCAATTACAGACTTGTAAATTTGTAAATAATTCTTTTCTTTAAGGAGAAAAACTTTCTTTTGAATTAAATTACTTCCTTGTCTATAAACATAACAAAGGTAATTTCATCTAATATCTGATGGGATTAAAATAAATTCCTTAGTAAGCCAGCTTTGAACTGAGCTACAATGCCAGTATATTTTCAAATAAGAGCAATTTATGTTTTGTTTGCCCAATATACTCCTTTTTTATGTGACTTTTATTTTTTCTTATACTTTTATTGGAGATGTTTCTAGGTTTATAGAAAAATTGTGCATAAAATACAGAGTTGCCACATACCACTTTATTATTAACACTCTGTATTAGTGTGGCACATTTGTTACAATTCATAAAAGATCATTTTTATAATTGTGTTATTAACTATAGTTCATTATTTACATCAGGGTTCACTGTGTTGTTCAGTCCTATGTTATATATATATATATTTTTGTTACAAATCCCTCCCCTTTCTGCTTGCTCTTGCTGTGTGTTCATTTTTTTTGTGTTCTTCTATGTCTGCTTTGTCTCCCCCCACTGCGGCGACGTGCCGAGTCAGCTCACTGTGCAGGCAGCTTGCCCAGCTTGTGGGCAGCTCTGCTTCCGTTCCCGGGCGGCTTTTGCTCCGTTCACAGGCGGCTTTGCTCCATTCGCAGGCAGCTTGCCCTGCCCGTGGTGGCTTTGCCTTGCCTGTGGTGGATTTTTGCCCTGCCCACGGTGGCTCTGCCCCACCCATGGCAGCTTTGCCTTCTCAGGTGGTCGGCCAGCTCGGAGAGGTCCCCGGGAACCGAAACTGGGGCCTCCCATGTGGTGTACCGGCGCCCTATCCACTGGGCTACAGCCGGCCCCCAGTCCTATGTTATATTTTATTTTTTATTTTAGTAACATATATAAGGCCCCCAATTTTCCCTATAGCCACATTCAAATATACAATTCAAAGGCATCAATCACAGTTGCAATGTTGTGTTACCATCACCACCATCCATTACCATAACCTTTCCTTCACTTCAAAGAGAAATTCTGCATCAATTAAACATTAACTTCCCATTTCTTATCCTCATGCTGGCACCTGGTAACTGTATGAATTTGCTTATTCTAATTATTTCATATCAGTGAGATTATATAGTATTTGTCCTTTTGTGTCTGGCTTATTTCACTCAACAGTGTATCTTCAAGATTCATCTATGTTGCCACGTATATCAAAACTTCATTCCTTTTTACGGCTGGACAATATTCCACTGTATCTATATACCACATTTTGTTTATCTGTTCATCTATTGATGAATACTTGGGATGCTCCCATCTCTGGGATATCATGAATAAAGTCCCTGTGAGCATCAGTGTCCAAATATCCGTTTGAGTCCTGTTTTCAGTCTTTTGGGTATATACCTAGAAATGGGATTGCCTGCTCATATGGTAATTCTATACTTAACTTTCTGAGAAAACACTGAACTCTTTTCCACAGTTGCTGCACCCTTTTACATTCCTACTAACAATGAATGTTCCTATTTCTCCACCTCTTATCCAACACTTACTATTTCCCATTTTTTTTTAAAGATTTATTTTATTACATATCTCCCCTCCCCACCGTTGCAGGGACGTGCTGAGGCCGGTCACTGCGCAGGCGCGGCTTTCCCCACTTGTGGGTGGCTTCTGCTTCTATTCACGGCGGCTCTGCTTCAGTTCGTGGGTGGCTGGCTGCGCTCCATTCGCGGGCGACCTGCCCTGCCCGTGGTGGTTTTGCCCTGTCCATGGAAGCTTTTTGCCCTGCCCATGGCGGCTCTGGCCCGCCCATGGCGGCTTGCCATTCTCAAGGCGGTCTGCCCGCTAGGAGGGGTCCCCGGGAACCGAACCTGGGGCCTCCCATGTGGTATGCCGGCACCCTATCCACTGGGCTATATGGCCGGGCCCTCCCATTTTTTAATAGTAGCCAGTCTAGTGGGTGAAAAATGGTGTTTCACTGTGGTTTTGATTTGTATTTTCTGATGGCTAATGATGTTTCTTTTCTTGTTCTTATGGCCCATTTGTTTATCTTCTTTGGAGAAATGTGTATTCAAGTCTTTTGCCCATTTCTATATTGGGTTGCTTGACTTTTTATGGCTGAGTTGTAGGATTTCTTTATATATGCTGGATATTAAACTCATCAGATATATTTGTCTTTTTACTTTCATGAAAAAGTTCTTTGATGCACACAAGTTTTAAATTTTGATGATGTCCTGTTATCTGTTTTTCATTATTGTTGGTTGTGCTTTTGGTGTAAAGTGTAAGAAACCATTGCCTAACAAGAGGTCCTGAAGATGCATCCTTATTTTTTCTTCTAGGAGTTTTACAGTTTTGTTTCTTATATTTGATATATAGACCTTTAATCCATTTTGAGTTTAATTAATGAATATTGTGTGAGGTAGGGGTCCACCCTCATTCAGTTTCCTAGTACCATTTGTTGAAGGAACTATTCTTTCCCAATTGAGTAGGTTTAGCATCCTTGTCAAAAATAAGTTGCCCACAGATGTGAGATGCTTTATTACTATAGCTTTTTTTTAAATAGAAAAACTTTATTTCAACTTCAATAACAAAATAATAGACAAAAGGCAGCTCAGCAAATTATGGAAACACTACTTTAAAAAATCTTGGCCAGGCACAATTATCTCATTTAATCCTAAAATCAAACTCAATTGTTTTTCCAGTGTTCTGCAAGATGAATACATGAGCACAGGTTGGTTAAATGCCATGACCAAGTTCTCATTGGTAATGAAAGAATGGAAGAAAAAAAGCTTGGTTATATTCACATCTCATAAAACTAAATGCCATATTCTTTTTTTTAACCTTTAGCATTGATATATAATAGCTTCTTCGCCTTTGCTACAAAAATATTAGAAAACTATTGTTAACTATATTCTATAAATTACATTAGTTGTATTTTCCCGTGTATTACCAAACTCTTAACACTTTGTAATAGAGGAATGTTCTTGTATTTGCAGTATTAACCACAATCCTCATCTACCACTGAAATCAATCTGTGACCAAGGAAAGTTCTTTCATTTATTTTTCTTCTTTGATTTCTTTGAACAATATTTTGTAGTTTTCTGTGTATAAGTCCCTTGCATCATTCGATAATTTTTTTCCTAGATGGATGATTCTTTTAGTTGCCATTGCAAATGAATTTTTTTTCTTGATTTCCTCTTCATATTATTTATTGCTAACGTAAAGAAGCAATGCTGATTTTTGCATGTTGATCTTGTACCCTGCCATTTTGCTGAATTAATTCATTAGCTCTGGTTTGTTTGTTGTATTCTTTTATCAGGATTTTCATACATAGGATCATGCCATCTGCAAATAGAGAAAGTTTGAAAAGTTTGGTTTCTTCCTTTCCAGTTTGGATGGCTTTTATTTCTTTTTTCTTGCTGAATTGTTCTGGCAAAAGCTTCCAGAACAATGTTGGAATAGCAGTGGTGATAGCGGGGGCATCCTTGTTATTTCCCTATCTTAGAGGGACAACCTTCAGTCTTTCCCCCTTGATTATGTTAGCTGTGGATTTTTCATGTATCTTTTATCATGTTGACTAAGGTTCCTTCTATACTTAGATTTCTGAGTGTTTTTATCAAGGAGGGATGCTTTTTCTGTGTCGATTGAGAAAATCATGTGTTATTTTTCCTTTCACTCCATTAATGTGGTGTATATTAATTGATTTTTCTCATTTTGAACCACCCTTGCATACCTAGGATAAATCTTGATCATGTTGCACAATACTTTTAATGTCTTGTTGGATTCTGTTTGCTAGTATTTTGTTGAGGATTTTTCTATCTATAGTCATAAAGGAAATTGATCTATAATTTTCTTTTTTTCCCAGTTTATTTGTTTATTTATTTTATTTTATTTTATTTTATTTGAGAAGTTGTGAGTTTACAAGACAATCATGCATACCACAGAGGATTCCCATACATTACTCTACTACCAACACCTTACATTTGTTGTGACAAATTTGTTATTAATACAATTGGTGAAAGAACATTGTCATAATATTACCACTATCTATAGTCCACAGCTTATATCTGGTGTATTTCTCCCACTAACAATCCTATTATTGACACCATGTATTAGTATTGTATATTTGTTATAGTTCATGAGAGAACATTCTCAAATTTGTGCTGTTAACCACAGTTGATTATTCACCATGGAGTTCACAGTGCTATATTGGTCCAAGTCATCCAAAGTGTACCCTCAGTGGCCTTGTCCAAGTCATCCAAAGTGTACCCTCAGTGGCTCTTCATTTTATCAGAGTTGTGCTGTCATCACCTCAGTCCATTTCAGATTGTTTTCATCATTCCCAAAGGAAAAATCCCATACCTCCTTAGACCCCCCCCAATATTGACCCTTAGCATTGATATAGTGCCTTCTCTGCCATTGCTATAAAAATATTACAATATTACTCTTAACTATAGTCTATATGTTATATTAGTTGTATTTTTCCATGTATCTCCATATTCTTAAAATCTTGTAATAGAGGAACATTCTTGTATTTGAACTCTTAGCCACAATCATCATCCACCACCGAAATTACTATAATATACCATCCCTAGATTATCCTGTAACTTTCTTTCAATTGACATTAACCTCCCTAGACTACACCAATTATACTCACTATAATGTGTTACCATCAACTCTATCCATTTCCTCACATTTAAAATCCACC
Organism: Chaetophractus vellerosus; assembly: GCA_004027955.1. Classification (NCBI taxonomy): domain Eukaryota; kingdom Metazoa; phylum Chordata; class Mammalia; order Cingulata; family Chlamyphoridae; genus Chaetophractus; species Chaetophractus vellerosus. The sequence continues at coordinate 4,625 of PVKH010020832.1, read as the reverse complement.
TTATTAAACATTCTACATGCATTTAGTCTCTGCTCTCCCTTCTCAACCCATATTTGATCTCCTAGTAACCTATACTCTAGAGTTTATCTCCATGAGTTTACTCATACTATTTAGTTCCTATTAGTAAGATGAAACAATATTTGTCCTTTTGTGTCTGGCTTATTTCATTCAACATAATGTCCTAAAGATTCATCTATATTGTCATTTGCATCCTGACCTCATTTCTTCTTACAGTGGAATAGTATTCCATTGTATGTATACAATTTTGATTATTAATTCATTGGTTGATAGACACTTGGGTTGTTTTCATCATTTAGCAAATATGAATAATGCCTCAATGAACATCTGTGTGAAAATGTCAGTTCGTGTCCTTGCTTTCAGTTCTTTTGACTATATTCCTAGTAGTGAGTTTGCCGAGTCCTAAGGCAGTTTATATTTAGTTTCCTGAGGAGCTGCTAAACTTTCCTCCACAGAGGCTGCACCATTTTACATTCCCACCAACAGTGAAGGAGTGTTCTAATTTCTCCACATCCTCTCCAGCACTTACAGTTTTCTGTGCGTGTTTTTTTAAAAATAAAATTATGACCATTCTGTAAAGCATGAAATGATATCTCATTGTAGTTTTGATCTGCATTTCCCTATAGCTAGTGATGTTGAGCTTCTTTTCATGTGCTTTTTGGCCACTTGTATTTCTTCTTTGAAAAAAATGTTGTCTTTTGCCCATTTTTAAATTGGGTTTCTTGTCTTTTTATCATTGAACTGTATGATCTTTTTATGTAACATGGAGATAAAGCTCTTACTGGATATGTGGTTTCTGAAAATCTTTTCCCATTGAGTGTGATGCCTTTTCAATTTTTTTTTTAGGAGGTATTGGGGATTGAACCCAGGACCTCGTACATGGGAAGCAGGTGCTCAACCACTGAGCTACATCCACTACCCAGTGAAATTTGTTTTTTCTGTTTCTTTGTTTTTAGTAGATACTGGAGATTGAACCTAGGCCCTCATACATGGGAAGCAGGAACTCAACCACTTGAACCATTTCTGCTCTCCCTTGTCAACTTCTTAACAAAGTAATTTGAAGTATGAAAATGTTTACTATTGAGGAAGTCCAATTTACCTATTTTTTTTTCTTTCATTGCTCATGCTTTGAGTGTAAAGTTTAAGAAACCTCCACCAACCACAAGATCTTGAAGATGTTTTAACTATATTTTCTTCTAGGGGTTGTATGATTCTAGCTTTCATATTTAGGTCCTTGATCCATACTGAGTTAATTTTTGTATGATGTGTAAAATAGGGGTCCTATTTCTTTCTTTTATCTATAGGTATCCATTTCCCCCAACACCATTTGTTGAATAAACTGTTCTGACCCAATTAGGTGGATTTGACAGCCTTGTCAAAAATCACTTGACTATAGATGTGAGGATCTATATCTGAATTCTCAATTTGATGCCAATGGTCAATATGTCTATCTTTATGCCAGGAACATTTTTTTTTTAATCACTGTAGCTAAGTAATAAGCTTTAAAGTCAGGGAGTGAGTGTCCCCCAACTTCATTCTTCTTTTCAAAGATATTTTTGACTTTTCGGGGCCCCTTACCATTCCAAATAAATTTGACAATTGGCTTTTCCATTTATGTAAAAAAGGCTGTTGGGATTTTTATTGGGATTGCATTGAATCTCTAAATCATTTTGGGTAAAATTGACATCTTAATGATATTTAGTTTTTCAATCCATTGAACACGGAATGCTCTTCCATGGATTTAGGTCTTCTTTGGTTTTTTTTAACAATGTTTTGTAGTTTTCTGAATACAGGTCCATTTTATCCTTCGTTAAGCTTGTTTCTAAATATTTGACTCTTTTAGCCATTATTTTATATGGAATTTTAAAATTTCCTCCTCAGATTGCTCGTTAATTGTGTATAGAAGTGCTACTGATTTTTGTGTATTAATCTTGTAGACTGCCACTTTACTGAACTTGTCTATCAGTTCTAGTAGCTTTATTGTGGATTTTTTATGATTTTCTAGGTATAGGATCATATCATCAGCAAATAGCAACAGTTTTACTTATTCCTTTCCTATTCGGGTGCCTTTTATTTCTTTTTCTTGCCTAATTGCTCTAGCTAGAACTTCTTGCACAATACTTAGTACCAGTGGTGATAGTGAGAATCATTGTCTTGCTCCCAATCTCACTGGGAAAGCTTTCACTCTTTCACAGTTAAGTGCAATGCTGGTTTTTTTTTTGTTTTTTGTTTTTTTTTTAAAAACATGTCCACTATACCATGTTGAGAAACTTTCCTTCTTTTCCCACATTTTGGAATGTTTTTAACAGGAAAGGATGTTCTACTTTGTCAAGTGCTTTTTCTGTGTCAATTGAAAAGATCATGTCACTTTGCTTCTTCAATTTATTAATGTGGTAAATTGGATTGGATTAATGGATTTGATGTATAATTCTTTTTTTAAAATTTATTGAAATATATCACTCATACATAAACAAAAAGTGTATAGTAATAGTTGTGAACTTACAAAACAAACATGCATAACATCATACAGGGCTCTCACACCTCACCCTACCACCAATACCTTGCATTGTTGTAAAACATTTTTAACTAGGGGCCGGCTCGATAGCCCAGTGGATAGGGTGCCGGCATACCACATGGGAGGCCCTGGGTTCGTTTCCTGGGGACCTCTCCTAGCGGGCAGACCACCTTGAGAATGTCAAGCCGCCATGGGCGGGCTGGAGCCGCCGTGGGCAGGGCAAGAAGCTGCCACGGACAGGGCAAGAGCCGCCACGGGCAGGGCAGGTCGCCCGGGGATGGAGCGCAGCCAGCCACCCGCGAACTGAAGCAAGCGCCGGCTTCTTGCCCTGCCCACGGCCGCAGAGACCGCCCACAAGCGGGGAAAGCCGCGCCTGCGCAGTGACCACTCTCGGCGCGTCGGGGGGAAGGGGAGATATGTAATAAAATAAATAAATCTTTTAAAAAAAATTTTTTTAACTAATGATTAAAGAGCACCCTCAAAATATTACTACTAACCAAAGTATTTTCCCCCTACCCACCCTATTATTACTACTATTTTTATATCATTTATACATGAACATACATAAACAATAAGCATATAGTAAAAGTTGTAGACTTACAAAGCAAACATTCATAACATCATACATCAATACTTTGCGTTGTCGTGAGACATTTGTTACAAATTATGAAAGAATATTGTCAAAATCTTACTGCTAATTATAGTCCTTATCTTACATTTGGTGTATTTTCCCCCAAACTCACTCTACTATTCTTTTTTATTTTGATTTACAAATAATATATTGTTAATATATAGTCATTAAATATCTTTAAAGTGGACAATTGTAGAAAGTTATTTTTATTTATTATTATTATTTTTTAGGATACATTGATTACATAAATGTTACACCAAAATTTTAGGAGTACCCATATGCCCCACCTCCCACACCTCCCACAACCTCCCACACATACATCCTTCATCAGTGTGGCACAACACCTATAATAGATATACCCTTTTTGGGGCTTTGCCACCAAGCATGGACCACAGTTCAGACTGTAGACCACCCTCTCTCCCACACAATTCTGCATGATACATGATGATATAAAATGGCCTATATCCTCCATTGCAATATCACCCAAGACAATTCCCAAGTCCCAAAAAAGCCCCCGTATTACAATTGCCCTTCCTTCTCCCTGCCCCCAAAGCATCCAGTGGCCCCTGGCTCCACATAATTTTGTAATTTCTTCCATTGCATATATCAGAAGTCTATAACAGGACACCAACAAGTCCACTCTAGTCCATAGCTCTTCCCCCAATCCCAAGGAGTCTGGGATGGTGATGACCCCTCCACCACCAAGTGAGAGGAGGCTTATATCCCATGGATATGATGGAAGAGATTATCCTGCCTGCAGCTGCAGGCTCTCTCCATTCCCCAGGATAGCCATCGTCTATCATCATCTCCCCACTAGGTGTCCTGGGTGAGTCCATTGAGTTGTAGAGTAGGAGTTGCAGGTCCACAGAGCCTCTGGACCCAGTTGGCACATGGGCAGCCTGTAGTCTCTGGTCTCTGGAAGTACACCTAAAACTCTGGTGTCAAATATAGGTTTGAATAGAAGAGACCAATGGACCATGAACAGTGAAGACATATTTCGGTCAGATTCTGTCACTCTCAGGAGTAAGGGTTCCAAATTAGGGCCCACTGGTAAGACACCAAACTCTGGGGCTATCTGCCCTGATATAAGTCCTGGATATCTCCAAAGCCCCCAGGAGGCCCTCTTTTTGTGGTGATATCCATATTGGAAGCCTAGGAGGTCCTACTGGGATCTGCATAAGTGTTACCTCTGGGTTGACCTCCCGACTCACTTTGAAGTCTCTTAGCCTTATGAACTCATTTGTCTTTACCATTTTCCCCTTTTATTCAAAGTCTTTTTCCAGTCATACTGCCCATTGTCATTGGTCCACATCAAGGTCCACATTTTAGATCATACACTTTTATAAATTTTGATGACTGCCACCCTGTCCCGTATCCACCACTGCAAGACAATGGAAAACACTTCCAAGGGCCACCAAATGCCCTTCATTCAATCCATCCCATCCCTCCCCAAAACCCCTG
>PVKH010020831.1:0-14481 GCA_004027955.1 Chaetophractus vellerosus | reverse complement strand
TCTTTGCGGCGACGCACCGAGTTGGCCCTCCGCGGCGGCGGCTCGCTCCATTCGAGGGTGGCTCCATTCCGTTTTCACGGGCGGCTCCGCTCCATGTTTTGCGGGCAGCAGTCCTCCATGTTTTTTGCGGGCTGCCTGGCTTCTGCGGAGGTTCGCAGGCGACAGCTCCGCTTTTTCACGGGTGACTTTGCCATGCCCGTGGGGGCTCCACCCTGCCCGTGGCGGCTTTTTGCCTTGCCCACGGCGGCTCTGCCCTGCCCACGGCGGCTTGCCTTTCTCAAGGCCGTCTGCCCGCTCGGAGAGGTCCCCGGGAACCGAACCCGGGGCCTCCCATGTGGTACCCCAGCGCACTCTTATCCACTGAGCTATCTAGCCGGGCCCTAGTTTCTAAATTTCTAGCTGGGAAAAACGATTTCACATGGTAGCTTGAATCCTCTTAGCTTCAGGCCCATTCATTTTATGCATATATGGCTAGATATTAAAACTTTATCATCAACTGTTGTCCTATAATAACTTTTCCCTCCATCCCTCCTTTTCTCCCTTCCTTCCTTCCTTTCATTTTATTGATAACTGGGTTCTGGGCACTGATATAAAGGGTTTATGTGGATTTCATCATTTAATCCTCACAACAACCATGAGGAAGATATTATTATTTTTCCTATTTTATAGAGGAATATGTGGTTCAGTGTGACTAAGCAATTTTGTCCAAGATTACATAACCAGTAAAGAATGATGCCAACCTTCAAACCAGATAATCTAACTCTAGAGTCTCTCTGCTTCTTAATGACTTTGCTACACTCTCTCACAAACTCAAATCATTAAAATAAACAAACTACCTTTAATTGAATATAGTAAAGTGCAATATGAAGTTCACATTTGATTCAGTCCATGGTTTGGGCAATTGTTATAGTTTGCTTTGATTTTGATTCCCAACTCAATATGCCTTCTTATTCTAATGGCCATGCTACTTATCAATGGAAAACATGCTGCATAAAAGAAACCAAGGTCAAAACATATTCTGGGGTAGTTAAGAGGTGCTCTTTTTGTTGTTGTTGTTGTTGTTTTTGAGGTACCAGGGTCTGGGGATTGAACCCAGACCTCATATGCGGGAAGCTGGCACTCAACCCCTGAACCACATCGGCTTCCCTGATTAGGTTTTTTCATTTGTATTGCTTGTTGCTGTTTTTTTTTTTTTTCAGGAGGCACAGAGAATTGAACCCAGGATCTCGTATGTGGGAAATGGGTGCTCAAATGCTTGAGCCAGATCTGCTCCCAAGAGGTGCTGTTTTATACACCCCTGGAGCAGAAACCACGAGTTAAACTTTGTGCAAAGCCCAGCAGTTTCCACACAGGTGGTTACCTATGCACGTTATTTGATGAGAGTGAACATATTACAGAGACTTGAGTCTGAAGTGGGGTTCTGACAGAAAGATAATTTTCATGCCAGGAATTGCAGCTGTTCCTTATTTATCATAAAGAAAGGCATTGGAGAGAATTTAGCCAACCAATCAACATTTTTGTCAACAAGTGAAAAGATGAGAATATTTCCATATATAAGGTGAAAAAATTAGATATATAGAAAAATTGTGGGATTTTCTCAAACACGTCTCTGATAGTATTATGAAAAATCTTTCTAGAAAGTTCATGACCTATCTTCAGCATGATTTCTTTCTCTATCTCCTCTAAGATGCTCCCAATTTGAATTACAGATTTACCCATTTCCTATGTCTCTTTGAGAGTTGGGACAGCAAAACATTTCAGAGTCAAGGAATCGTGGTTCAGGTTCCCACTTACTAGCTTTATAATCTTATTCAAGCTCCTTTAAGCTCTGAAAGTCTCATTTTCCTCATTTGTAAAATGGGGATAATAACCCATAGGGTTGTTGTAAGCAATAACTGAATCTAGCATTTAAATCTTGGTACAGTCAATAAATTTTATCTGTAATATTGATAACAATTATCATGATTCTTGTAGGATGCCCCAGCACCTGTTACAGAATCATGCACAGTAAGAACAGAAATTGTTCTCTAAATTAATGAATATGACTTGACAGTAAGCACTTTATGGATATATGCATATATAATTTCTTAACTAACACCAAAAATAATGTAAAGACAGAAATAATATTTCAACTTACATGAGTTTTCATCATGTTTGGAAAGTACCTAGAAAATATTAACCTATTATAATTCTTGGCTTAATGCTTCCTTCCTTCTTGTGAAACTAAGGCAGGAGATAAATGCATAAGATAGTGGTAAACTCCATTAACGGAAAGTTCACTGCTGAGAATAGAAAGCATAAAACGGATTTTCTTAAAAAAGTCACAAACTAGTAGTTGGGTCCTTAGTTGATTTACTGCCACTCTGGTCAAAGGATTTTTATCAAGAGCTTCTGCAAAAGAGCTCGGTTCTTTCTCATTCCTGTTCTCCATAAGTCAAGGACTAAGCTTAAGCTTAGCTAACCCCAGGTACTGTTCTGTAATATTACAAACACATGGGCGGTCAATGTATTTTGAATAAATCTATTCTGTTGAGTAGAAGACTAAAATTATATTGCATTAGTCTACTAAAATTGAAAATCAAATCTTAAATGAATATGAAATTAAACACAGCAAAAATTACTGGAATGTTAATGGTACATTAGACATTCATTTTTTGGTAAATGATAGAATCTTGTTTAGAGCCAGTTAAACTAGACAGTGACATTGACTCAAAAAGCTATTTGAACTCTCTTGAGTGTTTTTGACATCTCAGGTTCTATTGAATCCCTGATTTGGATATGAACAAAGCATAACTGCAAAGTCAAAAAGAACATACTCTTTTCCTCAGCGTAGCTGAATATTAGAAATATTTTCAATTGAGATGCATATTGCAAAATATTGAGGCCATTCAATATTCTTCAATCATTGTGTACATTTGCCATTACCCAAAGTTAGGTTCCTTATTAATCACTGCTGCACATCTTATAGTTTTTAAAAGCCTACGTATTTTTACTCTCTATATTCTGTCACTTTATGTGGTTTTATATACCCATCTTATATGTCTTCACAGCATCTCCCCTGAGTTAGAGCAGGTATGTGTACTAACTTACTTTGTAGAGGAAACAAAACACAGCTTCTTCCAACATGAAACAATTTGGAAAATAGAGCATTTGAAGACTAATACTTTTACAAAGCTCTATTTTCTCTAAGTAGAGGGTTAGAAGTTATCTAAGGAGCATTGATGGAAGCATTTTAAAGGTAGGTGCTGATTTACTGCGATTCTAAAGTTTATAAGGATGATATAGTCACTTTTACATATTGTCATAATTGAAGTTTTTAGTCTCTGCGAATATTACACTTGATTTTTAATTATTTTACATTTTTATTCTGCTGGAGAGGTCTTGTTGCATTACTAACCTCTTTATTCTAGTTATACTAATGCACAGGATTTCAGCTAGGTTCTCTCCTTCTGTCCTACCCAATTTTATGTGCAAGGCCTATTTAAGGATTAAGATCTTGGAAGATAGACTGTATTTACAGAGTGGAAGCCAAATATAGGCTGCCGTGCTTTACATCTTATAAATTTAACCTTGAACCATTTAACCTGAAGTGATTTCACGTGTGAAAGGTTATCTGCAGCACAGGTCTCTAAATTGTGCTGATTTCCTCTTCCATGCACTGCTCGGAAGAGACACTTGTACATGGAGTTTATTTCTAGTTGAGCAGGATGACCAAATAATAATCCTCGACCTGAGTTTCTTGAAACTATGTAGCAACTTAACCAAATGAGAATAACCTGGAATCCTTCTCAACCAGGGACCAACGTGCCAGTTTCAAGACTCTGGGGATAAGCTAATTTCTCTGAAGTGCTGATTTGGTTCATTCCTCTTGCAAGAATGTATACAATGATAACCTAGCAGTGCCCTAACCATATGTTCAGACTCACACAAAAGTCAAATCAGCTTCCCTTTTCTAAATTACTTCCTCCCTTGATGTATGGACCTTATTTATAAAATCCCTTTGTGCAGCCCTAACACTATCACATAGGGCTTAGGTTCTGAAAACCGTAGCAATTGCCTGAAAATTGATTTGATGTCTTTTGCCAATCCCTCCCTCCAGTCCCTGAAGACATTTTAATATGAGCTATGACATTATGATGGATGGAATCTGGCATTTTACTGTAGCAATGCTACTCCCATGTGGAAAATAACAGCTTGTTCAAAAGCTGGTCTTCCAGCCAGATTTAGGATATACACTAAGCCATATTTCTAGTCTTCCCTTTTTTCTTTCCTTTGACAATATTCTTCCCAAACTTCTTTGTATTGCTTAACAAATTCTCCAGGTGTCACAGGATGAAGCTAATTGAAGTTCACATAATAATAAGGGTAAACACGTCACCAAAAGGCAGGGTTAATTGTGAAAAAGAAATAACCTAGATATTGGAACATAGAATAAAATAATTTTCCAGTACAAATCCTGATCTGTGAAAACACATTTTCTTTGATTTGTGAAGCAATTGTACCATTTTAAGATATGTCGTATGGCGGAGAAGAAACTGGCTCTCTAACGCCAGCAGGCCAGATGCAAAAAAAAAAAAAAAAGTTTATTCTCTAATAAACCATATGTTCCTATTTGTAAATTGCAAAATTTTTTCTAACTTTATATTAACTACTGCAGTCAACCATTTAAAGGATAATAAATACGAATGTATTTAAAAATTCCTTACTCCAAAGGGGAGAAAAGATTCCACTATTGTGTGCAATTAGTACCACTTACAATTAATTGTCAAGATGTCATAGTCCTCGGTGGTTTAGAAATATACTGCCTAGTTGGACTATTGGAAGATGACTAACTAAAGCTATGTTTTCTATTTGTTCTGAGTGCTTTGTATAGGTTTATATCCCCTTGAATAGAAAAGCTGAGCAGAAAATATGGAAATAAAATGTGATGAAAACTTAGCACTTGAATATAACCAATTGAAGTGAGTATTTTAAGGTAAGCAGCAAGTAGGTGATCAATTATTACAGCAAAGGAAGTCATATTGGTTAATCAGTGTGAAATTCTGTTCCATCTCCCTCCTTAGATAATAGGATGGTTATTACCTTCCAAACGCTCATTATGTTCAACTGATAAACTAGGCAATCGTTATCAATAAGCATATGACCTGTGAATTATAGAGCCACACGAATAATTTTAATGTTGGTAGGAGATTGAAATGCAGGTAAAATCCTGTTCATGACATTGCCATTTTGCGTGGGTCCAGTTTACATCGTGACTTAACTTACTTTTCAGTTTCATTTCTACTTCGTTCACTTTTTATAGCTACCTCCTTCAAATTCCTTTGACAACCTGAGAATGTCTTGCAGCTGAACGTAATATTAATTACATTTCAAAGCAAACCTTTATTCATTTGGGGACAATCTGTGAAACAGAAATCTGTGACTGAAGCTGCTGCCAAGCCAATTACTGCAAAATAACTCAAATATGTCTCGACAGATTGCATTTTTTTCCCTATTGTTAGATTGTTTATTCCGTAGATCAAAAGGCTACATTCACTTTAATTAAAACGACCAACTCACGTAGTTAAGTATATCATGCATTCCTTGGAACTATATATGGGTTTATGTATAGACAGGGTGTACTAATGAAAAGCTCTGTGGTTTTTTTTTTTCTTTTTTTTATTACTGCATAAAAATCTGTCTTTTTCTAGATGTTTCCAAGCTTTCTTTATGTTAAAGCATCTTTTGTACGAACAAAATGTAAAAGGAAGAACTAATCAGTGTTGAAGACTAGAGTGCAAAGAATTATTCAGTGCTCAAAGAAATTCACCCTCAGTGCACATCACCGTGCTTCACAGAGATGGGCAAATTGCAACAAGTTCAATTTGGATAAGCACTTGACATTCAGATGCTTATCTGGACTCTATCCCAATGATCCAGATTTCTTAGGTCTGCAATGCAGGGCTGGGAAGTAATTTTAGTGTTATTATAATTTTTTTTATTCTGGAAGCTCTTGAAGCATTCTTATATGAGGTTTTGTAAATACCTCTTTCTGTTCAAGATGAAATAACATCAATAAATAAATACAATGATTTACAGAACAAACAATGAAATTTCTAACAACTCTGATATATATGTACATAAATGTATTTACATATATATAAAGTGTTTAATGGACTGTCATTTCATCTTTGTGTCTTTGCAATTTTGCTGTTCAAAAGCAAAGGACATAGTCATAGCCGCAAAAGTCTCCATGCATCTATTTTTTTAATCTGAAGATATATTAGCTTTAAATATACAAGGAAGCACATCTAATGCCCAAAAGTGGTCTGTAAAAATAAGATTACTATATGATAAAAGGCTGCCTGTATTTTGAACAATACAAAACAACAGATTATTTCATTCTTTCACCTAAGGGGTTTTGATAATATTGAACAAGAAATTCTGAGCAGATCATTTTGGCAGAAGAAAGAATCCCATAGACACAAGCTTTGGGAATTTCAAGCATCTCAGTGTGACACCAGCCAGGGGAAAAAAAGTGGTGGATATGTGAATAATACAAGCATAAACTCGGCAGAGTTTTCACCCACCAGTACACTTCCTTCAAGCCTGACTCATACTCAGGTTCTTGTTTGCCAGTAGACTATGTGCAAAGGGGAAAAGACTCTCAAACATTGCCATGGCTCTCAATCCTGGGGACCAATGCTGTCCCCAAGGTCCCTCACTTGAATGCATTTCAACAGTGACGCTTCCATTTGCCACACTGTCCGTCCTCCATTTTTGTAGATTGGGTCATCTGAGCTTTGGGGTTCTATTTCATTGCTCTCCTTTGTGCTTCTTCCCACTCTTGGCACCATATCAGACACAGGGAGTTTTCATATCTCCATTTTTGCAGGAGAGGAAGTGAGCCATTCACAAACAGAAATAGATGTTCAGTTTTTCTCTCCCTCACTTATCAGATAAAGGGCTATTTCTGTCTTGCTTCCTTCTGATCCCCTCACAAAGAGTTCTGCCACAAGGGATTTGCACACTATCGTTCTTGCACTAGGACAATTAGCTAGCTGAATTTGCACCCTACACTTTTCTCTTTGTGGGCTAAGGAGGCTGGAGGGGAATTTTTGAATCACAAGGAGTCAGTTGGATTTTAAAAATCTGTAACTCTGGTATAAGCAGTTCTGTGAGAACAGGCATCCAACAACACGTTTTTGTGTATCTGTTAGCCAATCAACTGTCATCCAAAACAGAATTGAATTCCTAGAACAATTAATCTATTTGGCAAAAGAAATGATGGAACTACTAGCCAACTTGGAAATAGGACAGCATACCAAATAAAACCACCTCTATTCCATGCAAATTGTTGAAGACTGAAATACTTTTAGCTACACACAGCTTCTCCCTTCAAAATACATATCACTCTTCAAAAACTCATTTAATCCTTTCAGCATCCTGGGGAAGAAAAGTTTGGAAGGATAATGTATCTCAGGTTCAGCAGACTTCCCCTCTGGGTAGAACTTGATATGAGGAGGGTAGAGGGCAAGATATGACCACCTTCCTCCAATCCCTGATGCTGCATCTTCAGGGTCTACCCCAGGGTTCAGATCAAGGCTTTAGTCTCCCAGACTGTTCCCAACCAAAGACTGAGCTTGGTTTGGTACTAGCATCATTACTGTGGGGTTCTTCTAATGGCTAGTCTTTACTCTAGGGCTTATCACTGGCATGGCCAAGAATTTCCCAGAGCTGCCCTGCAGTCTGAGACTCTTCTTACCTGTGTATCCTTTCTTCTCTTCTTTCATAGGTGTCCCACCAGCATTGCCATTTGAAGACTCTCCCTTGCCCACTCTTGTCCACTCTTGTCCCTTCTCCCCTTTATCCTTCACAGGCATTTCTGCCAAAGAATTTCTTGCATTCATTCCAACTTGACATCTGTTTCCAAGAGCATGAGAACTGACACAATGTGTGTGAGTGTGTGTGTGTGTGTGTATACACCCACAGATGGATACATGCATATATGTGTGTATTGATATAGGCACACTTTTACATATGGATATATGGATATATGTATGTGTTATGGATTCATTTGCATCCCCCAAAAAGATATGTTCAAGTCTTAACCCCAAGCCTCATTAGTGTGAACCCATTTGGAAATAGATTCTTTGACAATGTTATTAGTTAAGACGAAGCCAAATTGGATTACGTTGGGCCCTAATTCAATATGACCGATGTCCTTATAAGGATAGGAAATTTGGACACAGACAAAGATACATAAAGACAGAGAGAGAGGAATACATGGTCCTGTGACAAGGCAGAGGTTGAGTTATGCTGTCACAAGCTAAGGAATGCAATGGATTGCAACCCATCCACTAGAAGTTAGGAGAGAGGCATGGAATAGATTCTCTATTTTAATAAGAGGACATATGCCTGCCAGCATCTTGATTTTGGGTGTCTAGCCTCTAGAACCATGAGGTAATAATTTTTTTATGCCACCTAGTCTGTGGTACTTTGTTAGAGCAGCCCTGGCAAACTAAGAGAGGGTATATACATGCACACAGACACACACACACACACACACACACACACTTATTTAACCCAGCCTTAGAATTACATTTCAAAAGACCAATACATTAAAGACATTGTGATTTTTCTTTCACTACTTCGATAAAGATGTTCATTGAATAGCAACCAAGCAAGTACATAGATTTTGGGTGGTATATGATGATAATTATTAATGGCATTGTTTGTATTGAGAAAACCAAAACGAAAACTAAAAATTGTGGTTTATAAGAGCAAAAGCATGTGGCTTATTCCATTATAGGAAAGAGTAAGTTTTATGTCTTTTGTTGATATTATGTGGAGTCTACCTTTTATGAATAATCTTTTCTAAGGATGTTACGAAGGACTAAGCCTACCCTAGAATATGTGTCTATTTATCTCCACCCAAAGAGAAATCCAGATTAATCAAATCACTCTAAGAATTTTTCAGTGCATTGGCCTTGAGGCTATTCATGGCATTTTCAGTAAATTATATTTGATGGCTTATTGATGGTCATCAGCTTTTTTTATTAAAAATCCATGTTCTTGAAACTACACTGTGCTGAAAATTCTTGAAACCAGTCAAAGTCATTTAATCCCAAGTAGGATATTTGGGGATATTATTTAGATATAACGTGATTCCATTTGATTTTTTTTTCTTTTATATTTTAGAATAGCATTTAATTTCAATCTAATTTAATACATTTCTGTAATTTGAGGGTGAATGTAAGCATCAGTTCTCATGATCAATTTAAGAGTACTTTTTTGTATGAATGTAAGGCATTATTAGTTTTTCTTAAATAGATACCAAATCCTGCATTCTTTTGGTTCAAAGTGCAAAATTTTAACTTTTTTTTCTCTTTAACTTGCTACATGAAAGTTCAACTAAATTTTTAGTATTAAAACAATTTCTACAAGATTTAGTTTTGTAATGAAAGAGAATGTTAGCCAGGAGCCTCCTTCAATCTGAATTTCTTAGGGTTTTTCTGCACTCTCTATTCAACATGCATGACTTGAGCTTTAGAAGTTCTATTAGCCTTAATAAGAATAATGTATCCCATATGTTGATTTGGAAGTATATTTTCTGAACATTGTACTTTTTTAAAAATAGGAAGAAAAATCTATTTCATGTCATTTTGCACCTTTTAAATGTGAAAAGATCTGAAAGAAACAAGTATTCTTTCAAAGCCTATTAAAGCAGAAGTTAAAAATTTTGGTAAAGTATTTATACAGGAGCAAATTTGTTGTCATTGAGCCTTTTACTGATGCTGCTAAAAGAGAAAAACACTGTTTTTCTTCTCTTCCCATTGCATTATATTGAAAACTAGATTATTTATGAACATGAACAAATGATCAATTATTTGAAATTAAATAAAGCTCAAGAGAACGAAGTATAAATTGGAAAATGATATACTGGGAACATTGGTGTTTTCCTCTGTGTCTGGTTATTGACTGCTAAGAATCCAGCAGCTGCTTCATGGATGCTGTGAAGGGCTGTTCAGGTAGGTTGTTCAAGGGAGTGAGTAAGTTAATTCATGTAGATCATAAAATATGGTAAAGTTTTTGAGCAAGAGAAAGAAAAAGCATATTTTAAAAGCTGATACAATTCTAAAACTCTGTCTCATCAAGGACTTCAAACCGTTCTTTGAGAAAATGAAAATGCAAAGAACATCTAAATGAAACCTAAGGGTATCATTTCCCTTACACTTCTGTTTTTACAAAGTGGACAAATAGTGATGGGAGCTATTCCTGGGATACATATTTGAAAAGTTTTGGGAAAAATTATCTCCCCAGTTTCCTAATCCATACTTGGAATTAAGTACTATGTAGCTGAATATGCTTAGACAAATAGGCTGTCAACCAAACGTCCCCTTTGAAAGTTTATGGATTAGAAGGTGGCAAAGAAGCTAAAAACACAGAAAAACACAGAACCTAATAATTCAGGCAAAGATTCCAAAGATTGTTTAATTCTATGAAGTGCTGGATCTCCAATTTGGAGAATTATCTCCCAATAGTCGAGGAGGCCAAATTAGAGTGGATTAAGCAAAAATATGTGAGAATCTCTGCCTCTGCTTCAACATTTAAATAAGTCTAGAATTCTCTTTCAAGCATTGTTTAAACATGCTTATCTTCTGGAAATTAAAACAACTCATATATTACAACTTATAGCCATATTTAGAGTAATTCATACTGCTGTGAAACCTAAAATAATAATCTATCTGATTTTAGGAGCTTAACAGAGCTTTGATTATGTAAATGTCTTTCTAAAGGAGGATAGGGGAGGGAAGAGTAAAATGGAAAGGGCAGAAATGATGATTATGCATATTCTAGTGTAATATACTCTTAACCAAATAAAACCTACCCTCTTCTATCTGACATCATCCCAACCAAGAAGACATGTGGGTTTTAGAAAGGACACATAAGGACAACTGGTAGAGAAAGGGGAACTGCTTTGCCATTGAGACCACTATCAATGAAGTGTCCACTATTCTGACCAAATCTGCCTCACATCCAAATGATACTTCCAAGAAATTCCCCTGTCTTTTATAATAATTGTTTAGTTGTTGTTTTTTTCCCCCCCAGCCTGCCTGCCTGGTTGCTCCAACTTTATCGGCTACTTAATTGCTTATGTCCCCCTGGGTCCTGTCTTTGCCTGATTCTTATTACTATTTAGAGCTCCCCTATAAAAGGCTTAGGAGATTAAACAGGAAAAAAGGAGCTATATTCAAGGATAATATAAGACATAGTAATCTAAAAATAGGTGACTTCTGCACAAGAAGGAGGAATAATTGTCAATATAGTTCTCAACCTGGAAAGTGTTTGTAGCTTTCTTTCATTTATTTGCTTATATTTCCTTGCCAACATCTAAACTGACTAGGATTCGTCATATAAAATACATTAAATATAATCAAGACTGGCTGAAGAAAGAACAGCGTGGTACTAGCATAAAGGTAGACATATTGACCAATGGAACTGAATTGAGAACTCAGAAATAGACCTTTAAAGCAGTAGCAATTAGGGAAATGCAAATCAAAACTATGAGATATCATTTCACATTTATTAGACTGGCCACTACTCAAAAGTTGGAAAACTTGTGAATGTTGGAGAGGATGTGAAGAGATAAGAATGCTCATTTACTGTTGGTGGGAACGTAGAATGGTATAGTCACTGTGGAGGACTGTTTGGCAGCTCCTAAGGAAGTTGAATATAGACTTGCCATGTAGTTCAACAATACCATTACTAGGTATATACCCAGAAGAACTGAGAGTAGAGACCCTAACAGGCATCTGCACACTGATGTTCATAGTGGCATTATTGATGATTGCCAAAAGTTGGAGACAAACCAGGTGTCCATCAACTGAGGAATAGATAAACCCACTGTGTTGTATACACATGATGGAATATTATGCAGCTGTAAGAAGAAATGATGTCATAAAGCATAGGACAACATGGATGAACTTGGAGGACATTTTGTTGAGCAAGCCAAACACGAAAGGACAAATGCTATATGATGGCACTATTATGAACCAAATATATTATGTAAACTCATGGAGTTAATAATTAGAATATAGGTCACCAGAAAATAGAAAGATGAGGGGTTTTTTTTTGTGCAGAATTGGTAAAAAAGTTGTTTGTAAATCTTTGGAAATGAATAGACATGGTGAAAGCACAACATAATGTTTGTAATTAGCAGAGTTATTATATGGGTATGACAGTGGTGGAAGGGAAAGTCTAAGGTCATGTATTTTACTAGAAGGTGAACTAAAAAATCTAACATGTGACTATATAACATAGTGAAGCCTCATGTGAAATATGAATATGGTTGATACTGCATACATAAGACTGTTTTTTACAAAATATAAATAAACTAGAGAAATGGAAACAGCATAACAGGTATGTTTGGCAGGGGAAGCATAGAGAGATTGAGAAGTGATGAGTTTTGTCTATTTGTCTGTTTTTTGTTTATTATTGTTATTGGAATAATGAAAATGTTCTAATACTTATTAAAGTGATGAGTGCACGACTATGTGATTATACAATCAAATACATGGATTTATGCTTTACTAAAATATATCAACAAAATTGATTTGTTAAAAGACAAGAACAACAACAAAAAGCAACCCGTGGGAAGATGACAAGCAGGGAAGCAAGAATATCAGATTTCAAAACAGGAACATTTTCAGGTCAGCACTTTAACTAATGCAACCACATTATGTTTGTGTATGGAAGGTGCAAGTATCAGAAAAATTAACCAAAAAAACCTCAATCTTGCTTTAAAAAGTATTTTATTCGCAATGGGTTTATACCCATAGGAATGGATTAAATTTAAGAAACTTTTTTCTGGGGTACATACAGCTACAGTCCACCACAAGCACTGAGAGAAAAGTGAGAATATAAACACTCAGTCTGAGAATTTTAAGGTTTCTGAGAAATATTAGGAATGAAAAAAATGTTAACAATCAATTGAAAGCAATTTGATGTTAAAATATATAATTAAAGAAAACTTTTCTATGATGGAAATGATTAATACACAAACAAAACTTTTTATTGTGTTTCAGGTCATACTAATGAACAAAATATCATTTATACGCACCGGTATACTGGCAAAGGTTTGGAAATATAGTGATAAAGAAATTGTATGCAGAGGCATTAAATAAATAAATATAAAATGTATTCAAACACTTAAAAGAAGTTGCTCTGTACTTTCTCAAAAAATGCAAAAATATAAATTAAAATGCTTCAAACTTCTAGTCTGAAATACAAAGTATGAAGACATAGTTGAATACAATCAAATTCACAGGGGAAAAACGATTGTGATTTAAGAATATTATGTTATGCTAAGGTGCCATTTATATTTAAAAGTAATAGAAAATAAAATGAGGGTTATAATCAAAATAATACAAAACTGAAGACATATAAAATGCCTTGTTCCAGAGAGTTTATATGGATTGATCTGTTTAATTCTCAAAGCAGCCCTTTAAAATATATACTATTTTTATCCTAACTTAACAGATGAGTCTGAGGCCAAAAAATGTCAAATAATTAAAGCCATACTGCTAATGAACAGAGGAGCTTGGATTTAATCCAGGCATTCTGGCTCTAGTATATACACTAAACTATAATGCATTTTAGTAACTTGAGAAATATAGCGCCTTTAGAAAGTTGAAAAAAATTGAAAGTAGTATTCTGTCCAGATGAGGGTTGACTCAAAAATAAGAATTTAATCATGTAAATTTGGAAATACAAAAACAGGTATGGCCTTACTATGGACAGATGGATTTTTAGTCCCAGCAGATACTGTAGCTACTATGAAAATCAAGAAAAGCAGAACTTTTGGAAAGAATTAGAAAAGCACACTAACACAGACTACTTTTGTATGAAATTATTGATTGTCCTTTCTTAATTTTCTATATTTTCAATTTTTATTTGATATACTTGATTCCCTTTATAATAGCAAGACTAAACTTTATTGTAAAACTTTCATAATATGAGAGTTACACTCTTTTGGAAGCCTCACTATTGTGTGTTTTTTCTTGTACTGGTATCTCTTTAATTAGATTCACTGGATAAGTTAGAAGGATTAGCAACAAGCATGTATCAGTCAGTTTTAGTGAACCGTTTATTTGCTGCATTTTACCACTGCTTAGAGTTATCCGATTCAAAGGAAATGCAGTCCTATTTGTTGAGCCAACCAGCTATTAGAGGAATAAGAATTTTAGCATAGGTGGACATGTCTGAGAGAGCTAAGATTATAGGATTTCTTGCTTGATTTTGATATTTCATTTGCTTGTTTTATTTTGATTTTTTTAGACAAACCCAAAGAAGAACAAAGTGTTTGTGGAGGTAAAATTCAAAGTGAACAGATAAAGTCATCTTTCTAATATTACACCCTTCTTCAGAAACTAGATACAACATAGAATTGACCATTTTGAAACTATCTATATCTTCTTCTGGTACAAGAGGGGGGTTGGA
>PVKH010020830.1:0-14499 GCA_004027955.1 Chaetophractus vellerosus | reverse complement strand
TATCTTCTACCAGCGGCTCACTCTGGCCAAGTGCAACCAGAGCCAGAGGATGAAAAAGACAAGAGCAAGTGCAGACCACCATACGGGTTAGCTTCCAGGGCACAGAGCAGGAGAAGGATGGAGAGTGGCTCTGCAGGAGCAGATGGAAGATACTCAGCACAGCAAGTATCTGCAGATGACCGTCGTCTGCAGATGATCATAAGCCAAAATATACAGTATGAACAAGAGTTCTAGGGGGTCTGACCTTCCTACTTCTCACTTATTATCCCTCCCAGTGCACACTATTCCCTTAGAGTAAGGCAACTGCCTCTTTAGGCAGACAAAATACAAATAGGGTTAGGGTTCCTGATAAGCAATTTTAAGATCTTTAGCCTCATAAATAATTGTATTTTCTTTATTTCTTTTTAAATATTCCTTAGTTCGCCTGCCCCAGCTCAGCTAAGGACAGTGAAACATCATAAATCTTTTTGTCCATAGATAAGAAATGGGCCAATGGTTAGAAAGAAGTTAAGATAAATGTAAATATAAGATACAAAAAACAAAACTCCAGAGATCAGTGATAGGGACCCCTTTTGCAGCAACGGTGTTCCATCAGAGTTGATCTCATTTAAAGCTTCCCTCGATTTCTGAGTCTTTTTTTAATTTAGGAAGCAATACAGCTCCTTCCTGAGCTTCTGTCATAATACATAACGAAAACCTGTTTTCATTTGTCAAAGGCTGCCAGTACAAACACCGGAAATGGGTTGGCTTTTATATGGGACTTTATTAGGGTAAAATCTCACAGTTCTGAGGCTGTGGAAATGTCCAAATCAAGGCATCATCTGAGATGGCGTTTCATCAAAAGTTGGCTGCTGGTCGTCCTGGATTCCTGCCTCATGGCAAAGCAAAATGGGTGCTGGTCTCTGCCTTCACCTCCGGGTGTGCTTTCTCCAAGCCAGCTGTGGGCAATCAGGCACATGGCTGCCCCACTGCCCATCTGCTGGGCCTCTGTGCTTCAGTTTCGGCTGCTCCACTGATTCCAGCCTCCCCCTCCTCTCTCAGTCTCTCAGGGCTTCTCCATCTTTCTGCAGCTGCAGGCGACCCTGGAGTCTTCTCTCACATGGCAGGGTAAAATGGCAGCTCTGCTCTTCTCTCCTGGCTTCTCTGCAGCTTTTTTCCTGTGTGTGGCTTTTTGGTCCTGTTTATAAAGGACTCCAGTAAAAGGAGTAAGACCCACCCTCAATGAGGTGGGTCACATCTTAAGATCCTACTTGCGAAAAGATCCTACTTACAATGAGTCAACACTCCCAGGAATGGATTAACTTTAAGAACACACTTTTTTTGGGGTCCACAGAAGACTCAACTAGTATAGTACCCATCAGTGATTTGAAGATAAAAGAGTTTCTGCTCCTGGAGTCCCAAGTCTCTATACAAAGTGATCAGATATATTGTAGAATTAGTGCAATCCCACACTTCGAAAGCAGAAGTTAAATGCTAACCTGCAAAACTAATTACCATTTACCATATTCTTTCTATGGGAAAACATGTTGCAAGTCCAAATATCACTTTTAAGCATAACCCATTCATCAATTGGGAAATGGTCTACATATTACCTGAGACTTCCTTGACTGGTTGTTAACACACAGCATTTTGAGGCTGACCACAAAATATTCCTCGTCTTCTTGAACGTGTTTTCAGAGCAGAGTACAGGCATTTCTGAAACACTTTTCAAGAATTTCGTGAGAATTTCATGAGAAACTTCATGAGGCAGTGGTATAACAGAAATCTAGAAGTATATTCTTCTGACAGCTTTCAATGTCCTGTTACATGAATTCTTGGGAACAGGAAAATAAAATCCACTGAAAAGAAGTAGAACCCACAATTCAATTCTGCTTATGTTCATTAGAAAAGAAAACATAATGGATTACTTTTAAGTACTATATACTATACTAATAAAAGTAACTTTGGAAGTATACAAAATGACATTCTCTATAAAAAAGAAAATTTCAAAATAAAACATCTTAACATTAGTCAGGAAAAAGTGGTGAATATTTGTCCTATTTTAAAAAGAGGCAATAATTACTGAATATTGTTAGAGAAAACAAATAATGTATACTGGAAAATCACACTGTGAAAGAACACAAAGCATGTAAGAAAATCCTACTGTTTATATGTGAATGTAAAAGAAAAAAGAGGGTTAGTAGCTTTTAAAAATAAAATCAACCAGTTTCCTACCTGTGGGGGTTTGTGATTCTAAAAAGCGCTTAGTTGATAATACTGTGCTTTCAAATGGGCCTCTTGAATTAACCATCAAGCTTCTCAATTAACTACCATAATAGGGTGCTTTGAAATGGAAGTTAATAATATCCAAAGTGAAACAATAGAATGTTTCTTCTATTACTGATCCTGGCTGTTAGCCGAAAGCACTTCAGAACATGTTCTTCTAATTACACAATAAACTCTCTCTAAAATGTCAAAGTAAACAAAACAAAAATACAACGCATGTAGCACACATAAGACATGTAAGAAAACACTGAGTGAACATAAATGATATAGGAAGTAAAATGCCACTGCCGTCTCCATTTTGAAACACAGTAATAATGCTACTGAAGCAGAACCAGATTAACCATAAGATACAAATAATTTGTAGGAATGCAATAAAAATATATAGCAGGGCATGACCTTACCAAATCAAAATTTGTAAATTCAGAGTTGCAAAAGACTATACATACACACACAGACACAGACACACAATGGATATTCTGAATTAGAACCAGTGTTCACAATATAAGTATATTTGTAAAAATACTTACATTCCGAAACACTAACTTTCAAAGGTATAACTATAAATATTCAAATCAGAGAGGCATGATATACTTAAGGATATAGGTAGTTTGATAAAGCTGGAATACAATACAATGCAGGAATAATAAAAAATAAAACTGGAAAGTTAGGCAGGGACCAGAGCACATAAAGCCTAAAATCTTAGGTTGCTATCCTATTGTGTCATGTTTTTCAAATTTATATCTAAGTATTTCATGACAATATGAAAATATGGAAAGTTGCAGAATAAATATGGTGCATCTTCCATAAGTGTCAAGTTTACCAAAAAGAATTTGGAGAGGAGTTAAATTAAAGCACTGTTTTTATATTAAATACAATCTTAGTTGTAGAATATAAAATTAAGATGGATTTTTCAGACAGAACATGAAACTTCAAAACAATTTCACTCTTGAAGTAGAATACTGTTAGGGACAATTTGAGGAAAAGTTTGAAAAGCAATGCTAAGAACGTGGAACCACAGTTTTGCTTTTTAATAAAATTTTATTGAAGTATATCATTCATATATGAACATACATAAACAATAAGTGCATAGTAAATGTTGGGAACTTATAAAACAAACTTTCATATCATCACATAGGACTCCCATACATCACCCCACCCCTACTACCTTACATTGTTGTAAAACTTTTGTTACAAACTATGAAAGAGCATCATCAAAATATTACTACTAACTATAGCCCATCTCTTACATTGGTGTATTTTCCCCCCAACCCACCTGCTTATTAACACCCGGTATCAGTATTATACATTTGATATAGTTCATAGAGAATGTTCTCATAGTTGTCCTGTTAACCACAGTCTATCTTCCACCACTGGATTCCCTATGTTATACAGGCCCATATTTGTACAATCCATTCAAAGTCTACACTCATGGCTCTCGTTTTTATCACAGGGTTGTGCTGTCATCACCTCAGTCAATTTTAGAACATTTTCATTACTCCAAAGGAAAATTGCCATACCCATTATAACTCCCTAGAGGTGTCTCTTAGAATTGATATATCTTCTTTGCCATTGCTGCAAAAAATATTACAATATTACTGTTAACTATCATCCATAAGTTACATTAGTTGTAATTTCCCCATGTATCACCATGTTCTTAACACTTTGCAAAAGAACATTCTTATATTTATACTATTAACCACAATCTTCATCCACCACCAAATCCATAAGTTATACATACCCCATTCTCTGGTTTCCTTTCCATTGCAATTTATATCCACAGACTATCCCTTTCAGCCACAATCTCATTTATAAATCAGCAGTGTTATACTCATTATAATGTGTTACTATCAACTCTATTCATTTCCACACTTTTATAATAAATCTTATTAAAAATTCTACATACATTGAGTATCAGCTCCCATTTTCAACCCACATTCTATTTCTTAGTAACCTACACTCTAGAGTTTACCTCCATGAGTTTACTCATCATATTTAGTTCAAATCAGGGAGACCATGCAATATTTGTCTTTTTGTATCTGGTTTATTCACTCAACATAATATCCTCAAAGTTCATCCATATTGTCACATGCATCCCAATTTCATTTCTTCTTACAGCTGAATAGTATTTCATTGTGTGTATATAACGCATTTTGTTTAGTCATTCATGAGTTGATGGACAATTTGGTTGGTTCCATATTTTAGCAGTTGTTAATAATGCTGCTATGAACATGATGTGCAAATGTCAGTTCATGTCCTGGCTTTCAGTTCTTCTGAATATATTCCTAATAATGGGATTGCTGGATCTTACAGCAGTTCTATATTCAGCTTCTTGAGGTACCGCCAAACTGTCTTCCACAGTGGCTGCACCATTCTACATTTCCACCAGCAGTGAAGGAGTGTTCCTATTTTTCCACATCCTCTCCAGCACTAGTAGTCTTGGTTTTTTTGTGTATGTGTTTTTTAATAAGGGCCACTCTATAAGGTGTGAAATGATATCTCATTGTAGTTTTGATCTGTATGTCCTTAATAGCTAGTGAGGATTTTTTTTTTTTTTCATAGGGTTTTTGGCCATTTGTATTTCCTCTTTAGAGAAATGTCTATTCAGGTCTTTTGCCCATTTTGCAATTGGATTGCTTAGTACACTGCCTTTTTACTTTCTTGACAAAATCTTGAAGAACAAACTGTTTAATGTTAAGGAATCCCATTTATCTATTTTTTTTTCTTTTGTTGTTCTTGCTTTGGGTGTAAGGTGTGAGAATCTACCACCTATCACAAGATCTTGAAGATGTTTCCCCTACATTTTCTTCTAAAAGTTTTACGGTTATAGCTTTTATATTTAGGTCCTTGATCCAGTTTCAGTTAATTTTTGAATAAAGTGTGAAATAGGGGTCCTCTTTCTTTTTTGGGGTATGGATATCTAGTTTTCCCAGCACCATTTGTTGAACAGACTGTTCTGTCCCAGCTGGGTGGGACAAAAATCACTTGACTGTAGATGTGTCTATTTCTAAGTTCTCAATTCAGCTCCACTAGTCCATATGTCTACATTTATGTCAGTACCATATATATATATATATATATTTTTTACCACTGTAGCTAAGTAATAGGCTTTAAAGTCAGGAAGTGAGAGTCCTCCAACTTTACTCTTCCATTTTAAGATGTTTCTTGATATTTGGGTCCCCTCACCCTTCCAAATAAATTTGAGAATTGACTTTTCCATTTAAAAAAAAAAAAAAGGCTGTTGGGATTTTTATTGGGATTGCATTAAATCTGTAAATCAGTTTGGGTAGAATTGAGATCTTAACTATATTTAGTATTCCAATCCATGAACATGGAATGTCCTTCCATTTATTTAGGTCTTCTTTGGTTTCTTTTAGCAGTGTTTGTAGTTTCCGAATACAGGTCCTTTATGTCCTTGGTTAAGTTTATTCCTAAATATTTCATCCTTTATTAGTTATTATAAATGGATTTTTTCCTGGCATCCTCCTCATATTGCTCATCAGTAATGTATAGAAATGCTACTGATTTTTTTTCCATATTAATCTTATATCCCACCACTTTGCTGAACTCATCTATGAGTTCTAGTAGCTTTGTTGTGGATTTTTGGGGATTTTCTAGGCATAGGATCATACCATCAGCAAATAGTGAAAGTTTTATTTCATTCTTTCCTATTTGGGTGCCTTTGATTTATCCTGCCTAATTGCTCTAGCTAGAACATCAAATAACAGTGGTGACAAAGGGCATCCTTGTCTTGTTCCTGATCTCACTGGGAAAGATTTCAGTCTCTCACTATTGAGTATAATGCTAGCTGTCGGTTTTGTATATATGCACTTTACCATGTTGAGAAAGCTTCCTTCTATTCCTATCCTTTGGAATGTTTTTATCAAAAAAGGATGCTTATCAAATATCTTTTCTGCATCAATCAAGAGGATCATGTGATTTTACTTCAATTGTTTAATGTGATTTTTTACACTAATTGATTTTCTGGTGTTGAATCATCCTTGCATAGCTGGGATAAAACCCCACTTGATCATGGTGTATAAGACTTGTAATGTGCTTTTAGATTTGGTTTGCAAATGTTTCATTTTGCATCTATATTCATTTGAGTAAATGGTCTGTAATTTTCTTTTTTCATAGTATGTTTATCTGGTTTTGGTATTAGGATGATGTTGGCTTCAGAGAATGAGTTCGGTAGCATTCCTACTTGTTCAATTTTTTGGAAGAGTTTGAGCAAGAAGAGTATTAGATTGTCTGAATGATTGTTCGAAGTCACCTGTGAAGCCATCTGATCCTTGGTTTTTCATCTTTGGGAGGGTTTTGATGACTGTTTCAATCTCTTTACTTGTGATTGGTTTGTTGAGGTCTTCAATTTCTTCTAGGGTCAATATAGGTTGTTTGTGTGTTTCTAGGAATTTGTCCATTTCATCTATGTTGTCTAGTCTGTTGTCATATTGTTGTTCATTGTATCCTCTTATGAACTCTCTTATTTCTGCGGGGTCAGTGGTAATGTCACCCCTCTCATTTCTGATTTTATTTATTTGCATCTTCTTTTTTTCTTTGTCATTCTAGCTAATGGTTTGTCGATTTTGTTGATCTTCTTGAAGAACTAACGTTTGGTTTTATTGATTCTCTCTGTAGATTTTTGTTCTCAATTTCATTTATTTCTGCTCTGATCTTTATTATTTCTTTCCTTCAGCTTGGTTTGGGATTAATTTGCTGTTCTTTTCTAGTTCCTCCAAGTGTGCTGTTATGTCATGGATTTCAGGTCTTTCTTCTTTTTAAATGTAAGTTTTGAGGGCTACAAATTGCCCTCTTGGCACTGCCTTTGCTATCCCATAGGTTTTGATAAGTTGTGTTCTCATTTTGATTCATCTCAAGATATTAAACTGATTTCTCTTGAAATTTCTTCTTTGTCCCATTGATATTTCCGAGTGTATTATTTAATCTCCATATATTTGTAAATGTTCCCTTTTTCCATATGTTATTGATTTCCAGCTTCATTCCATTATGATCTGAAAAAGTGTTTAGAATAATTTCAATCATATTTCATTTTTTGAGACTGAGCTTGTGACACAACATATGGTCTATCCTGGAGAGTGATCCATGAGCACTTGAAAAAAATGTATGTACTGCCGTCTTGGGGTGTAATCCTCTATAAATGCCTGTTAGGTCTAGTTCATTCATTATATTATTCAAGCTCTTTGTTTTCTTAATTATCCTTAGTCCAGATATTCTATTCAAATGCTGAGAATGATGTATTGAAGTCTCCAGCTGTTATCGCTGTGACATCTATCTCTCCCTTCAGTTTTGCCAGTTTGTGCCTCATCTATCTTGGAGCACCCAGGTTAGGTGCATAAATACTTAATATAGTTATTTCTTCTTGGTGAATCACCTAATGTGTCAACTCAGCCAGGTAACTGTGTCCAGGTATTAGGTCCAGCAAGCACTGGGCTAATTGTAATACAAGAGCATTTATGGACTTCGATCACCAGTGAGTTTACTGCATGGATGGCTGATTATATATGGATCAATCAGGGAAACTGGATCAAGAATGGATGATGCTTTTATCCAACCAGTTGACTGCCTTAAAAGGGGAAGTGATTTCAACATTCAGAGAGAATTTCCCAGCTTGTCTTTGGACAGCCAACTTCTCCCAGAAACTCTTCAAGGACCTTGTATCGGTCTTTCATCAGAGCCCCTGGCTTGCAGCCTCCCTGTGGAACCTGGACTTGTGCATCCCCATGGTCACATGAGAGGCTCTTATAAAATCTTATATTATTTACAGATATCTCCTGTTGATTCTCTTTCCGGATAGAACCCTAATACACACCCCTTTTATTAATATATAATGACCTTCTTCATCTCTTATGAGAGATTTGCATTTAAAATCTATTTTGCCTGAGATTAGTATCACCACTCCAGTTCTTTTTTTTATTATTATTACTATTTGCGTGGAACATCTTTTTCCAAACTTTCACTTTAAACCTGGCTGTGTCCTGTCTGAACTGAGTTTCTTGTAGATAGCATACAGATGGCTCATATTTTTTAAGCCATTCTGTCAGTGTATCTCTTTTGATTGGGGAGTTCAAGCCATTAACCTTCAATGTTATTATTATAAAGGCATTACTCAGTGTCTGGCAAAGGAGGATGATCCATTGATGGGCCCTTGTTATTGATGACTAGCCTTATGAGTCATTGCTGTTGAAATTGAAATAGCCTAGTGTTAAGGGGTGCCTAAGAGCTGCCTCTGGAGAACCTCCTTGTTGCTCAAATGTGGCCTCTCTCTAAGCCAAACTCAGCATATGAATGCATTACCTTCACCCCAGCGTGGTACATGACTCCTGGGGATGAGCCTCCCTGGCAACGAGGGATTACTAACAAATGCCAATGGACAGTACAACTGGAAAAAGACTCCGAATAAAAGGGGGGAATGGTAAAGACAAATGAGTTCATAGGGCTAAGAGACTTCAAAGAGAGTCGGGAGACCAACCCAGAGGTAACATTTATGTACAGCCCAGTAGGACCTCCTAGGCTTCCAATATGGATATCACCCCAAATAGAGGGACTTCTGAGGGCTTTGGAGATATCCAGTCCTATATCAGGGCAGATAGCCCCAGAGTTTTGTGCCTTACCAGTGGGCCCTAATTTGGAACCCTTGCTCCTGAGAGTGGCAGAGACTGACCGAAATATGTCTTCATTGCTCATGGTCCATCAGTCTCTGCTATTCAAACCTATATTTGATGCCAGAGTTTTAGGTGTACTTCCAGAGACCGGAGCCTATGCGCTGTCCATGTGCCAACTGGGTCCAGAGGCTCTTTGGACCTGCAACTCCTACTCTACAGCTCAATGGACTCACCCAGGACACCTAGTGGGGAGATGATGAATGATGATGGCTATCCTGGGGAATGGAGAGAGCCTGCAGCTGTAGGCAGATCAACTCTTCCATCGTATCCACAGGATATAAGCTCCCCCTCACTTGGTGGTAGAGGGGACATCACCATCCCAGACTTCTCTGGATTGGGGGAAGAACTATGGACTAGAATGGACTTGTTGGTGTCCTGTTATAGACTTGTGATACATGCAATGGAAGAAATTACAAAATTATGTGGAGCCAGGGTCACTGGAGGCAGGGAGAGGGAAGGGCAATTGTGATATGGGTTTTTTTGGGGCTTGGGAATTGTCATGGGTGATGTTGCAATGGAGGATATAGGCCATTTTATATCACCATGTATCATGCAGCACTGTATGGGAGATAGGGTGGTCTACAGTCTGAACTGTGATCCATGCTTGATGGCAAAGCCCCAAAATGTGTATATCTATCACAGGCATTGTGCCACACTGATGAAGGATATATATGTGGGAGGCTGTGGGAGGTGTGGAAGGGTGGCATATGGGTACTCCTAAAATTTCTGTGTAACATTTATGTAATCAATGTATCCTAATATATATATATATAATTTTTTTTAAAAAAAGGCATTACTTACTTTGCCCATTTTATCCTTTGGCTTTCTGTTGTCATATCTTACTACTGTCTGCCATTTTACCTTTTCAGTTACTCTTACTATAATCTTCATTTCCTCACTCTTCTCCAAGTCTCTCACCCTTGTTTTTTCCCTTTTAGGCTGTAACACTCCCTTTAGTATCTCTTATAATTCTGGTCTTTTGGTAACATACTCTTTCAGATTTTGTTTGCCTGTGAAGACTTTGAACTCACCCTCATTTTTGAAGGACAGTTTTGCCAGATAAAGAATTCTTCGCTAGCAGTTTTTCTCTTTCAGTATCTTAAATATATCATACCACTGCTTTCTCAACTCTATGATTTGTGATGGGATATTGGCACTTAGTCTTATTGAGGTTCCCTTATATGTTATGAGTTGCTTTTCTCTTGCTGCTTTCAGAATCCTCTCATTATCTCTATTTGTCAATCTTAATAGTAAGTGTCTTGGAGTAGCTCTATTTGGATTCATTCTGTTTGGGGTACATTGTCCTTCTTGGATTTGATATTTATGACTTTCATAAGGGTTGGGAACTTTTCAGTCATTATTTCCTCAAATATTGTTTCTGTCCCTTTTCCATTCTCTTCCCCCTTTTGGGACACCAATAATGTTTATGTTTGTGCACTTCATGTTGTCATTCAACTCCCTGGGAACCTGCTCCATTTTTTCCATTCTTTTCTCTTTCTGTTCTCTTGTCTTTTCTATTCAGATGTTCTGTCCTCTATTTCACTAATTCTGTCTTCCATCAATTCAAATCTGCTGTTAAATGCCTCTAATGTATTTTTAATCTCATCTATTGTGCCTTTCATTCCCATAAGCGCTGTTACTTTTCTTTGAAGGCTTTCAAATTTTTCTTTATGCTCACCCAGTGTCTTCTTAATATCCTTTAACTCTTTAGTCATATTTTCCTTCAATTCCTGAATTGATTTAGGAGATTTGTGAGATTATCATTGATTAGTTGTATTGAATCCTGTGTCTTGTCTGGATTTTTTGTTTGTTTCTTTGGCTGGACCATATCTTCCTTTTTCTTAGTGTGGCTTTTAATTTTTTGCTGGTGTCTAGGCATCTGAATATGTTGGTGAGTTTACTCTGGTGGCCAATTTCTCTCTCTTCCTTAGTAGTTTTGTTTCACGGCTATTCTTGCATTTTTGGTTCACTTATTCTATATCTTCAAAATTGCCCTTCTTAAGTTATCAAAATAGGGCTGGAGGCTCACTAATGGGGTTCAGATCTGCTCCCAGGGGTTTAGGACAAGAGACACCTAAAAGTGTTTTTTCTCCTTGCAGTTTCCCTGCCAGCAAGCAGATAGTAATCATCAGTGAATCTTTCCATGGAGGTGACTCTTTCAAGGTCCACTTGCTTGTGGTTCTGGTCTGTCCAGAGCCAAGATTCAAAGTGGGCTCTGCTGGCCAAATTCAATGAAGAGAAACTACTTTCTGCCCTCTGCCGCACTTTCCCTCTTCCCAGGGAGGAAGATATCTGTTCCCCCCTCAGTTGGCTGCAGTGAGCCAAGGGTTTTATCCAGGCTGTTCACCTTGAGTTTGGTTGACAGGCGCTGTTCCCAGCTGCAGGAGTTAGTGACTTACGGTTTTCATTTCGGCTTCTTTGTTTCTGTCACTTGCTCTCCTGGGGAGTGAGCAGCACTCTCCTGGTCTGTTTATCCCCAAAGCAACCCTTAGACAGCTTTTTGCCCTTCCTCCATTGTTTTTGTGAGGGTGTTGAACCCTGCCTACTACTTCAACACCATATACTCAGAATTCCCACAGGCTTGTTTTTTGTTGTTTTGTTTTTAAGCAGGAGAATGACATGATCAGATTTATGCAGTTGGAACTTATTAATATAAAAGTGTTCATTTTTTTAGAGCTGGTATTTGATACATATAACTTAAGCTCCCACTTAAAAACAATGCTTTCAGAGTGCCTTCTAATCATACGATTCATATGAAAGATGCTACTGCAAATCTGTTATATGGCAAATTAAATAAGATTTGAGTAAGATTAATGAAAATTGTTTAATAAAGAAAATATCCATGTTTTCAAAATACTAAGAAAAAACTATTGGTCTCCTGCTAATTTGTTACCAATGTAGCTTCTCTAAAGATATAACTAAGTTTGAGAACCAGAATTACAAATGTCTTTGATCCTTAATATGGTATTCTAGACTAAATGGTTGAATAAACACAGACTCTTCAGGAAAAGAACAAGAATTTAAGTATCCCAAACACCTGATTACTTAATAATTGAACAAAAAGTAGTAAGTTTTTAAAAGTCACTTATAAGTCATTTTATAAGTGGTAAATAAGCAGTTTGAATCCTAGTGATGTAATGTAGGCTTATTAGCTAAAGGGCACAAAATAAAATTAAAGTTAAACCTTCATTAGTAAGTTAACAGTAAACAATAGATATTAAAACCAAACAGATATTAGAATTCTTAAGGAAAACTGACAAAAGATAAAAACAAAATTTCATGCAGAATAATTTCATAAAAAATATTACAACTTGAGAAAAAGTAGATGTTTTTATTGGACCACTAAAAATAGCAATCACCAATCTAATCTGTAGAAAACATTGACTTTTAATTACTTTTAGAAATTAGCATTTGTTGGCCTATTCTACTTATTTGTGTAACACAGATCACTAATGTTATAATATGATTGTGATCGGAAACTAGCAAAGGTAGTATAAGGATTGATGATGATAGGGGGAAAAAAAGAACATTACTCTTGAACAAAAGTTAAATGTAATTAAACATTGAACTGTTTATATTTTTAAACTATATATTTGAAACAGTAAAAACAACACTTTTATTAAGGAAATTATTATAGAATAAATAAGTGCTAGAACAAGTCTGGAAACAAGTCTCTAGTTTCTAACAACTTTTTTTTTTTTTTTTTTTGCTCTAAGATGAAACTCAACACAATTAAAAAAAAAAACAACCCCATAACCTAGTATAAGTATTTAAAATATTTCACATGGCAGCCAAGAACTCATCTAGACATACAGAGCTCATATCAATTTATTTGATAGTTTATGTTTGCTACTTTACAGAAAGATTTAGGCTAGACATAAACTTAAAACAGAGAACAAGTACCTCAAAATACAAATCACAGTGTAGTTTTCATAAAGCCTCTCTCCATCAGTATACCAGAGTCTCTTGAGAAAGGAAATGAGAAAGATACCAACAGCAAAGCATGAACACACACTGTCTACAATTTTGGATCTAAATTTTTCAGAATTAATGCAAGGAAATGTGAAAACAAAAATAGTTGATATGCTATAAAGGAAATCAAGACACTTCACCTCACTTCTAGATTATCCACAAAGAGCTGTTCCTTCTTTAATTTTTTTTTTAATGTCATCTGCTTTTTCCAAGCCTCCCTCTTCCCCAACTCCTTTACTGTACTCTACTTGCAGGAAGGGAGGAGTTACTTCCATGAAATCAGTCCACTGGAGGTGTTTTACAGGAAGCATTGCATTTCCTGACTGATGAGAAGCAGGGCAATGGTAGGGAGAGTTCAAAGAGGGAAAAGCCATAAAATGTTGGCAGAGTTTTGTTGTGTTTTTTTTTTAACACCACATTTTGAAATAAAACAGCCCCTCCTGCATGTGGGTCATAAGGTAATATGCTCACATTTATTAAGTGTCTACTTAAGGTCTAATGACATAGTATTGAGGCACTAGCCATGCAACTGTTAATAGCCCTCTTGCAATTTCATGTAGCCAGTAACAAGGGGAACTAGATGCATCCACCCAAATCTCTGCAGCTACTAGAAAACATACATGCACACACAAGACTGTTCTCACTGTATTTCCTCATCCTCTAGTGAGGACCCACCCATATGCAAAATATAAATTCATGGTATATGTGAAATATACGTGAACATCCAGACAATTAAGAAACTCTGAAAAATCGAAATTTTTGGCAAAGCAAAAATGCATATACATGTGCATAGGAAAAGAGAGAAGGATACATATCCAATGTTCACAATGGTTATATCTGAGTATCAGGAATATCTGATTTCTATTTTTTCCCCTCTGTGCATGTGACTTTTCTAGCTTTCCTACAGTAAGTATGTAACCTTTGCAATAAAAAAATTTGAAAAGTTAAATAGATGCAGAGCTTCTCATTTAAAGCAATAGTCAATCTGGATCAAAGACACAAAGTAGCCTATCTTTAAGCCTCATCAGTCACTGACGAAAAAATCTTCTCCAGTACTTGGCATGGCAGAAAGGCTCCCCAAAGCACAATAACCTCTCTACTCAGGGGCCTTAGCAAACTGAGGAGTCAGAGCTGTTTCATACAAACTTGGTCAAGTGCTTCTGCAACAAAACTCCCAGCTCTCCAGCGACTACGCTCCCCATGACACACCCAAGTCCGGGACCCCACGTAGGATTCTCCGCCTCTCTCAAGGTGCTTCCGAAGGTTCAGCACCACCCACCACCCATCTGTGCTCCACAGCTCACCCTCACTTCTTTTGCTGGCCTCTCCCCACCCCACCCCACCCATGGACCTTAAGAGAAGGAAAGAGAGGGCCGGACTTGGAGACAGCGGCCGCTGATCCCAGTGACCTTGGACCAGCGGCTTCGGCTTTCGGAGCCTCAGTTTCCCAATCTGCCGCCCTCCCTCGCATGGTGGCCGCATGTTCAGAATCCTAGAGGGCTGTGCAAAAGCGAGGAGCGTCCTCACCACTCTGCAACGACACCCTCCTCCCCCGACCGTTTTAAGGCGCCCGGCCCCATCC
>PVKH010020829.1:0-14487 GCA_004027955.1 Chaetophractus vellerosus | reverse complement strand
AATGATAAACACTATTCATTTAGATTCAGCAAAATAGTAGCATTTTACCACACTTGCTTTAATATCCTTTTCTTCCTTCCTTCCTTTCTTTTTCTTTATCTGGACTATTCTTATATTATTTTATATATGATTATATACTTTTTTGCTGAACCATTTGAAAGTAAGTTGCAGACTCCATGACACTTCACCCTTAAGTATTTCAACACATATCCACTAAGAATAAGGATATTCTCCTATATAATCACAATATCACTTTCATATACCCACATTCAAATTTCCCTAATTGCCTAAAATTGTCTTGTAAAGATGTTTTTTTAAATTCAATCTAGGGTCAAATCAACATTAACACATTGCATCTGGTTATGACTCTCTAATATCTTTAATGTTTTGAAGAATCCAGGCCAGTTGTCTTATATTATGTCCCATGTTCTATATTTAATTGTTTCTTCATGATTAGATTCAGGTTAAGTATATTGGCATAAGTACAACATAGATGATGTTGTGTACTTCTTATTGTATTACATATCTATTGTAAAGTATCATTTTTCTTGAAAATTAAAACAAGTGATCTGTGGGGTAATACTTTGAGATCATAGCAGTATCCTAGTACCCCAACAACATTTCACTCAAATGTTTTAGGATTCATTGATGATCCTTGCTTTAATCACATTTGCCTGCAAAATGGTGAATTTTTAAAAAATTCTACCCTTTTTCCTGTATGTTTAAGTGAATGATCTTCTATAAAGAAAAGATCCTTTATTTTCTCTCTCTCATATTCTCTCTTTTTTAAAATTCAAAGTGAAATAATCCATTACTATCATTATCTTTTTAATGTTCAAATTGTCCCATATTTGGCCAGCAGAATCCTCTACATTCTGGCTTCTGTCCTGCTTTTGACATGAGCCTGTTAGTCTTTGAGCACTCCCATGCTTTAGGGTGCAACAAAATACCCCAGACTTACTTTGTACTTTCCTTGCCCAGATTTGGAGTCAGTTATTTATCCAAGACACCGAGATCCCTTTAGTAGAAATCAACATCTGGTAATTATAGCCAGGTTGAAAAGACTGGACAGACCCCCAACCAAAATTGATTCAGATGTCAAGGCTGATGACACCATGCACACAGCACAAGGGTATGAAAGGGTTTATTATTTACATAATGAAGACTTCTGGGGAGGGCAGGGCATGCCTCCCAGGGTGATCCAAAAGTGGTCTGAGAAGCTGCCACGGACATGGCAAGAGCCGCCACGGGCAGGGCAGGTCGCCCGCAGATGGAGCGCAGCCAGCCACCCGCAAACTGAAAGCCAGCCGTGGACGGACGCAGAGACCGCCCACAAGCGGGGAAAGCCGCGCCTGCGCAGCGACCACTCTCGGCGCGTCGCCGCAGCGGGGGGAAGGGGAGATATGTAATAAAATAAATAAATCTTTAAAAAAAAAAAAAAAGTGGTCTGAGAGAGCCGGGAAAGGAGACTGGCTTGGAGGGTTCTTGCATGGGCAGGGCTTTGTTTGGTTTGTACTTCCAACTAGTGCCAAGGGAGGAGCACCAGGCTTTCTTGTCAGCTTTCCAAGATGTGGGGCAGAAGAGAAAGAGGGTAGGGTTAGGTTTAAAAGCTCAGCAAGCATCAAAAAATGGGATCAGACTCTATTAGACTGACTTAGCCTTATATTCTTTTATGTAAAGCAATGAGATAGATAGGTATTACACAGAGACCATGTGTGCCCAAATCTCCTTAACAGAAAGAATATGAAATAGATGGAATAAGAATACAGGGCACTTTGAGCTCTTTGAGGGGAAAACAATCTCTATAAATACATGGCATTATCATCAAAATCATGATTCCTTTTCCAGGTACTTGACATTTTCAGATTATTTCTAAATCAGTTAGGAGCAGGGCTACCCTTCCTTCTGTTTAGAAAATCAACTTCAGAAAGGCTGCATGCATTCGTGTTATCAGAGGACTCACCAGGGGGCCAAAAGATTTTAAACTTATC
Source organism: Chaetophractus vellerosus (assembly GCA_004027955.1). Classification (NCBI taxonomy): domain Eukaryota; kingdom Metazoa; phylum Chordata; class Mammalia; order Cingulata; family Chlamyphoridae; genus Chaetophractus; species Chaetophractus vellerosus. The sequence goes on along the minus strand of PVKH010020829.1, from coordinate 12,496 downwards.
TCTCAGGACGTCAAGACCATTCTCAGAGCCTTTAGATTTCATTTGAAATATTGCGTTAGAAAAGCTTGTCATTAAATTGAATTGATAGAAATAACCATTACATTTAGAAACTCAGAAAATGAAGCTGCAGGTCTCTGTCAAGACATAATAATGAAAACAGCGATAACACCACCAGCTAACACTTGTTGAGTGCTTTTAAGTTCTAGGAACTCTTCCAAGCACATCAGTCACCCTCATAAACAATTCATTGGGTTAAATGTTAATATCATCCTAATTTTTCAATGAGGAAATTGAAGTCCACAGAGGTTAAATAATGTGACTAATATCACACAGTAAGTAAGTGAAGGGGTGAGGATTAAAATATGATGCAAAAAGACAACACTGAAAATTAAACAGTTTAAACTTTAGTTCTGAAAATTTGGCACCGATGGACTTCCACTAAGGAATAAGAAGTGCCAAACTGGCTCTTATTTTAACTTAGTCAGGATTAACTTTCATCTTGTCCTATTTAATTTTTACCTCAGAATATTAGGGGCACAGGATCCAAGATAATAAGTAGCCAAATGAGTAGGCATTGGGAGGATGAATTGTTGACTTTCCGTTCAAAAGGTCACATCAACAATTTGGAATTCAGTCATGTATGCCCTACAAGGTTCAAAGTGACTTTCTTCTGCTGAAATCCAGATCCAGTTACGTAGTGAAATGATAGAGGTGTTGATTTCAAAAGTAGCCATAGATTGATGGGTTAAAAAATTGTTCAACTACTGTTTGATCTTCAATTTGGGGGCTCGCAAATAACATTTATAAGTTTTAGATGCTACATGATTTCTATTTTTCAAAACACTTTCACAAAAATTATCTCATTTAATCTCCTCAATAACCCAGTGCAAATGACAGAAACACACACACACACATAAATACAGCACATATCATATGTAATCAAAGTGTATTTCACACCCCTGAAAGAGAATTTGCCAAATATCTTTTATAACCTATTTTCCATCCCCTTTGGCACACCTCTTTGCTCAAGCCATTGCTGTGGCAACCAGCTGACAGGACACTGCAGCTCCATTGCCTAGTGCTTAGCTTCTACCCACAGCTTCCGTGTCTGTCCACTGAGGTCCTGAGCTAAGCCAGATCATGTGCAAACCTGAAAATGCAAGACCATTAACACCCCTGGAGCAACCTTTGATCAAGGTGGGGAGAATAACTGCTAATTAAACACTCCCCTTTTCCCTACCCCTGCTGGACAATTTTGAGGCACATTCCATACAGTTCCAGGGAGACCCTGGTAGGATTGAATGACAGCTGCCTCAACCATCTTCTTAATAATGCATCCTTGGATTGGCTTTCCTTCCTTCCCTGTTTCACTCTTCTCAATATGCCACTCCTGTTCTCTTTCATTGGATTTGGTTGCAGCAGTTAATTAATAAAGATTTAATATATACATCAAGAACTTTCCTATTCCTTGAGAATCATTCATCAAGCCCTTATCACAAGATCTGCTTTTGCAAGGACTCCAGGTCAAATCAGAGAGTTTAAGTAACTTACAAAACAGCCAGTTAATGCTGAAGGTAGAACTTCAAACTAGATCTCTTATTATGGAATATGATTCCCTGCACACAATTAATCGTCTTGATTTAAAAACATGTGTCTTAAGTCAAACACCTGGGTCTGATTCTGGCACTCACTGGGACACCTTGAAAATGTGCTTTGACTTTTCTGAATATCAACTATGAAATTGGATTACTAATAAAACAATAATAATAAAATGGCTAACTTTTTTTAGTGTTTCCATGTGTAGACACCATTTTAAATGCTTTAAATATATTAACCTATTAGCCCTCAACATAACCCTATGAAATATTGTTATCACCATTTTACAGATGAGGAAACTGGAATACTCTGCCCAAGATCACAGAGTCAATAAGTGGCATTTTTAGGGTTTTCAACACAAATAATCTGACTCTCGGGTTTACGCAGTTAAACACTGTCTCTTTATTGTGGCCTTAGAGAGTGGTAATAATCAAAGATAAAGCATTTACCACAGTGCCTGGGGCACATGAAATGCTTAAAAATCATTAGCTAAAAAAGAAAAAAAAAGAATCCTGATGAAAGAATTGGCAACAAATATTCCTTTTCTGTCCATATATCTTTGTTTCTCTAATTTCTTCTTTTGTCAGACTCTCTTCCATTCAAATGCCACTGCCCTTCCATCACTGACCTATTAATGTTTTACCTTTCCTTTCTCCCCTTTCCCCAATCACCTTCTCCAACTCTTCCCAACTCTTCTTTCCAAACCTCATTTTTCCCAATTGCAGGGTCACTGACAGATCAGCATTAGAAATATGAGAGATAGTTTATTTTCATGACATCCCTTTCAAAATGTCACAATGATAAATATTTTTGTGATATTCCAACAAAACATCCCAAAATACAAGCAGAGACACAATAAATATTTGTCACACCCTTCAATTTGTAAGGCTGCCGACTATAATCTGTGACACAGGCAAAATCAGCAAATGAACTAAATAAACAGTTTGTTTGATTTATTCGCAAGATCTTTCTTCTTAATTAATAGTCTATATACTAATTCACTCATCTTAACCTTTGCATTCACATCCTAACCCCTGCATATAATTTGTATATGCAAAGGAGTCACACAGAGAGCTTTAATTAAGGCCCCTGACAATTTCTCTGATTACTACATTTTTCAGAACTGCCAAGTAATGTCTAACTACAGTCTGGATTTCTTTCTCCATGTGGAGGAATATTGCTTATAGAAATCCAAATGATTCTAGTGCCTATTATAAAATGTCAGCAGATGACACATTGAAATTTCCATAACTGATACACTTTATCTCCTTAGGCAACCTTGAATTATTCTAAGTTTTAGAAAACAGTTATCCATGATGCCTTAACTCCTCTTTGGAATGAAGCAGAGTATGAGTTAATTTAGCTTAGTTTAATTACATTGAGTTTTTCCCAATGAAGAAACTTTCCCAGCCATTGTAAATAAACCTGTTGATCTTCCACGGAATAATCCGTTCAAGGTGGTTGACACATTGACATTTCTAGGGTTTTGGATAGTTCCTCTATTCCTCTGGCAAGCAACTGTTTGTTCTGTTTTGTGGTGAGTGGTTAATTTATTTTTTTTTTGTATTCTAGTGACCAGCCCATGTCACTGGAGGACGAGGTGTCCCATAGTATGAAAGAGATGATTGGAGGCTGTTGTGTTTGCTCAGACGAGAGAGGCTGGGCCAAGAACCCACTGGTGCACTGCGACGGGCACAGCTGCAGTGTCACAATGCATCAAGCTTGCTATGGCATTGTTCAAGTACCTACTGGACCATGGTTTTGCAGGAAATGTGAATCTCAGGAGAGAGTAGCCAGAGTGAGATGTGTGTTGTGTCCCCATAAGGATGGAGCTTTAAAAAGAATTGATAATGGGGGAGGTACCAGGGATCCAACCCGGGACCTTGTACTTGGTGAGCAGGTGCTCAACCACTGAGCTACCTTTGCTCCCGTCAAGGATAATATTTTTTCCCTACGTAATAAACTTTATTTTTAAAGAGTCTTTAGATGACAGAAAAGTTACATGAGAGGTGTAAGAGAACAAGATAACAAAAATTTAAAAATAATAAAAGAAAAAAAATGTAAGGGGTTCTCATATACCCCATTCCCTCCCCCTCCCACATCTTCCCCTTTAATAACATCTTACAGTATTGTGGTACATTTGTTACAATTGATGAATAAATGTTGCAGCATTGCTGCTAACCAAAAAAAAAAAGAAAAAATCAAACAAACAAATTGAAAGGCTGAAAAGAGAAGTAACAGAGAGTACAGCAATGAAAGACACAATGGATGAGATTTAAAATATATAAATGCATATAACAGTAGATTTGAATTGATGGATGAATTAGTGAAATCAAGGACAGAAAATCTGAACTTGAAAAGACAGGAGAAAAAAAAGGGGAAAGAATGAAATAAATGGAAAAGGGTCTTGGAGAACTGAATGGAAATGTAAGACACATGAACATATTTGTTATCAGTGTCCCAGAAGGGGAAGAGAATGGAAAAGGAGAAGAAAATATATTTGAGGAAATAATGATCGAAAACTTCCCAATCCTTATGAATAACATAAATATCAATATCCAAGAAGAATAAATCTGAATAGCCCTCTCTGAGAAACCTACTATTCAGAATGTCAAATACCAGAGATAAGCAGAGGATTCTAAAAGTAGCAAAAGAAAAGCAATGCATCACATACAAGGGAACTTCAATAAGATTAAGTACTGACCTCTCATCAGAAACCATGGGGTGAGAAGAAAGTGATATGATGCATTTAAGGTACTGAAAGAGTAAAACTGCCAGCCAATAATACTTTATCTGGCAAACTGCTTGAAAAATGAGGGTGAGTTTAAACTCTTCACAAACAAACAAAAACTGAGAAAGTTTGTTTTCAAAAGACCAGATTTACAAGAGATATTAAAAGGAATGCTACAGCCTGAAAGGAAAAAACAAGGGCAAGAGACTTGGAGAAGAGTATAGAAATGAAGATTATTAGTAAGGGTAAATTAAAGGGTAAAAAGACAATAGTAAGATATGACAACAGAGTAGCAATACTAAAATATTGGGCGAAATAGGTTTTAAATGCAAAACTGTTATAAGAGATGAAAAAGGTCATTATATATTAATAAAAGGGACAATTCACCAAGAAGAAATAACTATAATAAATATTTATGCACCTAACCTGGGTGCCCCAAGATATAAATGGCACACACTGGAAAAACTGAAGGAAGAAATAGACATCTCTACAATAATATTTGGACACTTCAATAAACCACTTTCAGCATGGGATAGAACATCTGGAAAGAAGATAAATAAGGAAACTGAGAGCTTGAACAATATGATAGGTGAACTAGACCTAACAGACATTTATAGAACATTACATCCTAAAACAGCAGGATATACATTATTTTCAATTGCTCTTGGATCTTCTCCAGGATAGACCATATGTTGGGCCACAAGACAGGTCTCATACATTTTAAAAATTTGAAGTTATACAAAATGCTTTCTCTGATTTTAATGGAATAAAGCTAGAAATAAATAACAGATGGAAAAAGGGAAAATTCACAATATACAGAGATTAAATAATACACTCTTAAATAATCCATGGGTAAAAGAAAAAATTACAAGAAAAATCAGTAAATATCTTGAGACTAATGAAAATGAGAATACAACATACCAAAACCTGTGGAATACAGCAAGAACAGTACTTAAAAGAAAACTTATAGCCCTTAATGCTTACATTAAAAAAGAAGAAAGAGCTAAAATAGAATACCTAAGTGCACACCTGGAGGAACTAGAAAAACATCAAACTAATCACAAATCAAATGAAAGGAAAGAAATAATAGAGAGTAGAGGAGAAATACTTGAAATAGAGAACAACAACAACAAAAAACCCACAATAAAGAGAATCACAAAACCAAAGTTGGTTCTTCGAGAAGATAAACAAAATTGACAAATCTTAGCTAGACTGACAATATTAAAACAAAGAAGACACAAATAAATAAAATCAGAAATGAGAGGGGAGTCATTACGACTCACCCCATAGAAATAAGAGCGATCATAAGAGGATACTATGAACAACTATATGCCAAAAAACTAGACAACATATATGAAATGGACAAATTCCCAGAAACACAAGAAAAACCTACACTGAACCTAGAAGAAATAGAAGACCTCAACAAACCAATCACATGTGAAGAGATTGAAACAGTTATCAAAAACCACTCACAGATGAAAAGTCCAGGACAAGATGGTTTCATAAGTGAATTCTACCAATCATTCAGGACAATCTAATATCAGTCTTACTCAAGCTATTCCAAAAATTGAACAGAAAGGAAGTCTACCAAACTCAATCTATGAAGCCAATATCACATTAATACCAAAACCAGATAAAGATACTACATAAAAGAAAATTACAGAGCAATATATCTAATGAACATAGATCCTCAACAAAATACTTGCAAACTGAATCCAAAAGCACAATAAAGGAATTATACATATGATCAATTGGAATTTATCCCAAGTATGGAAGGGTGGTTCAACACATGAAAATCAATTAGTACAATAAACCACAATAATAAATTGAAGAAGATAAATCACATAATCCTCTCAATTAAGGCAGAAAAGGCAATTGACAAAATACAGCATCCTTTCTTGATAAAAATACTCCAAAAGATAGGAATAGAAGGAAGCTTTCGCAGTATGGTAAAGTGCATATATGAAAAACCAAAAGCTAGCATTTTACTCAACAGTGAAAGACTGAAAGCTTTCCTTCTGAGATCAGGGACAAGACAAGGATGCCCACCGTCACCACTGTTATTCAATATTGTGCTAGAAGTTCTAGCTAGAACAATTAGGCCAGAAAAAGGGAAAAAAAAGACACCCAAATAGGAAAGGAAGAAGGAAAACTTTCACTATTCACTGATGATATGATCCTATAACTAGAAAATCCTGAAAAATCCACAACAAAGTTACTAGAACTAATATACAAGTACAACAAAGTGGAGGGATACAAGATTAATATGAAAAAATCAATAGCTTTTCTATACACTACTGATGAGCAATCTGAGGAGGAAATCAGGGGAAAATTCCATTTATAACACTAAGAGAAACAAATATTTAGGAATAAACTTAAGCATGGAAATAAAGGATCGGTATTCAGAAAACTACAAAACATTGCTAAAGAAACCAAAGAAGACTTATATAAATGGAAGGACATTCCGTGTTCATGGACTAGAAGACTGAACATAGTTCAGATGTCAATTCTATCCAAACTGATTTACAGATTCAATGCAATCCCAATACAAGTCCTAATAACATTTTTTGCAGATATGGAAAAGCCAATTATCAAATTTATTTGGAAGGGAAAGGGGGCCTGAATACCCAAAAATGCCTTTAAAAAGAAGAATGAAATTGGAGGACTCTCACTTCCTGACTTTAAAGCATGTTAGTTAGCTACAGTGGTAAAAAAAAAAAAAATAATGATAAAAATACAAAAAAAAAACAAAAAAGCAATGTGGTACTGGTTTAAAGATAGACATATTGACTAATAGAACCGAATCAAGAACTCCAGAAATAGATACTCACTTTTGTGATCAAATGTATTTTGATAAGGCAGTCAAGTTCCCCCAGCTGGGCCAGAACAGTCTATTCAAAATATAGAGCTGGGAGAACTGGATATCCATATCCAAAAGAAAGGAAAGGGACGCCTATCTCACACCTTATACAAAAATTGACTGAAAAGGGACCAAAGACCTAATATAAAAGCTACAATGTAGGGAAACATTTTGAAGATTTTCTGGTAGGTGGTGGCTTCTTAAACCTTATACCCAAAGCACAGGCAATGAAAGAAAAAATGTATAAATAGGACCTCCTCAAAATTAAATACTTTATTCATCAAAAGACTTTTTTCAAGAAAGTAAAAAAGGCAGCCTGTTCAATGGGAGAAAATATTTGGAAACCACATATCCAACAAGGGTTTGATATCCACGTTATATAAAGAAAGCATAACAACTCAACAATAAAAAGATAAGCAACCCAATTTAAAAATGGGCAAAAAATTTGCAAAGACATTTCTTAAAAGAGTAAATAGAAATGGCTAAAAGGCTAAAAGGTGCTCAACATCACTAGCTATTAGGGAAATGCAAATCAAAGCCACAATAAAATGCGATTTCACACTCACTAGAATGGTTACTATTTTTTTTTTAATTACAAGTATTGGAGAAGATTTGAGAAGTAGGAACACTTATTCATATTGGTGAGAATGTAAAATGGTGCAGCCACAAAGGAAGACAGTTGGCAGTTTTTAGGAAGCTAAGTATAGAATTACTATATGACCTAGCAATCCCACCACTGGCTATATAACCAGAAGTACTGAAAGCAAGAATTCAAACAGATATTTGCACACTGGTGTTCATAGTGGCATTATTCACAATTGCCAAAAAAAGAAGCAACCTAAGTATCCACCAACCAATGAATGAACAAACAAAATGTGATATATACATAGGATGGGCTATTAGTCAGCCATAAAAATGAATGAAGTCCTGATGCATGTGGCAACATGGATGAACCTTAAGGACATTATGCTGAGTGAAATCAGCCATATACAAAAGGAAAAGTATTGCATAATCTCATTGATGTGAACTAATTATAATAAGCAAAACTCATAGAGAATCTAGAATATAGATTACTAGGGGATAAATTGGGGTTAGAGAATGGGTAGTTGATGCTTAATTTGTACAGAATTTCTATTTAGGTTGATTGTAAAGATTTGGAAATGGATGGTGGTGATGGTAGTACATTATTGCAAGGGCAGTTAACAGCAATGAATTATATAAGTGAATGTGGTTTGTGGCAGTTTGATATTATTTATGAATTCCAAAAAAAAGATATTTGATTATGTTTGTAAACTGGTCTCTTGCTCTGGGTGTGATACTCTTTGAATGTATTAGATTCAGTTGAGATGTCTTTGATTAAATTACATTAAGATTAGGGCTTTGATTTGACCACATCATTAGGGCATACAGGGTGAGTCCCCACTCCCTTGGTGGGTTGATAAAACAGACTCTCGCACAGAAGTAGACATACAAGAGAAGAATGCAGAGGACTAGGGACAGCTCCATAGACACAATAGAGGCCCCAGGAAGAGAGATGAGCCTGATAGTCTATAGCTGCAGCTGAGCACAGAGAGAAACAAGCCCCAGGGTGAGAGACGCACCTTGTGCCAGCCTACAGCTGAGATAGAAGAAGCTGGGACCATGGAGCCTTAAGAGGAAGAGGAGGGCTGAACCCTCACAGAGACCAGCAACTATCTTGCTCCAACACGTGGCAAAAGATTTTGGTGAGGGAAGTAACTTACTCTTTATGGCCTAGTGACCGTAAACTTCTACTCCAAATAAATACCCTTTATAAAAACAACAGATTTCTAGTACCTTGCATCAGCACCCCTTTGGCTGACTCATACATGGTTAAAAGGGGAAACTTTAAGCCATATATCTTACTAGAAATAAAAATTAAAAGATATTGCATAGGACTGGATAACAGAGTGAACCCTATTGTAGATGATGGGCTGGGATTAATAGTCCAAGTATAAGGATGTTCTTTTATGAATTATAACAAATGTATGACACTGATACAAGGTATTAATAAGGTTCTATATGAAAAAACAATACACCTGATGTAAATTATAGAAGATACTTAGTACTATTTTAATAATTTTTCATCAATTGTAACAAAGGCAACTACTGTTAAAAAAAATTAGTACAATTACAAAAAAGTACTATTATCAATTGTAATAAATTGATAATGCAAGGTGCTGGTGGTGGTATGGTGTGTGGGAATCCTGTATTCCTGTATTTTATGCATGGTTGGTCTATAAGCCTACAACTTCTCTAACAAAAAGCAATTTAATGGACAAAAGGACTAGAATAAGCATTTCTCAGAAGATATAGAAATGGCCAATAAGCACATGAAACGATGTTCAACATCATTAGCCATTAGAGAAATGCAAATCAAAAACCACAATGAAATACGACTTCACACACACTAGAATGTTTTTAAAAAATAATAGAAAATAAGTGTTGTCATGGATCTGAGGAATTCGAAACCCCGATACATTGTTAGTGGGAATATAAATAATTCAGCTGCTGTGGAAAACAGTTTGGCAAATCCTCAAAAAGTTAAATTAAAAATTGTCATGACCTGGCAATCCCACATCTAGGTATATACCCCAATGAACTGAAAGCAAGGACTTGAAGATATTTATACACCAATGTGCATAGCAACATTATTTACAGTAGCCAAAAGGTGGAAGCAACCCAAGTGATCATCAACAGATGAATGGACAAACAAATTGTGGTATATACATACAATGGAATATTATTCAGCAGTAAAAAGGAATGAAATTGTAATACATGCTAAAACACAGATGAACTTTGAAAAAAACATATTGAGTAAAGTAAGCCAGACACAAAAGGACAGATGTTATATGATTTCATTTATATGAAATACTAGAATATGCAAATTCAAGAGACACAAAGTAGATTACAGGTAACTAGGGGCAGGGAGATGGAGAAGGAATGGAGAAGCCAAGGCCTAATGGGTGCAGAGTTTCTGACTGGGATGATAGAAGAGTGTTGGTAATGGATGGTGGTGATGATAGCATGTTATGAATGTAATTATTGCCACTGAATTGTATGCTTGAAGGTGGTGAAAATTGGAAATGTTATATTGTATATATGTTAACAAACTTTTTAAAATTAAAGTCCACCTTATGATGCCATCTCTTAAAGCAGGGATAGGTCTTCCACCGTAACATCAGTAGTCCAAGGGGTTCCACAGCATTTACCTTGGTCTTGTGTTTAGATACATTCAGACTTAAGGATGAGATCATTTCCTAGACAGATTAAGAGTAATTTAGAGATGTCCTTTCATCTCCTATCTCTAATGTAAGGACTGAGATAGTTCTATATTTTTCTCCCTTTCCCACTCACACTGTATATGCCATGCCCCAAGCTATGATGCATTTAACTTTTCTGCATCTCTCTCTATGTTTGGGTGGGGAAAAAAAGTCCAATCAAGTGTTGGTCTAGTCTTTTGGATGAGTTCCAATCAGTTTTCTTCATATAACATAACAGAATGATAAATTCAAGCAAGCCTTGGCATCCAAGCTGGAGCCAACTGGCATGCAAAACAAGCCCACCAATCAAGGTCAGCATCACACCAGTGAGGCCAGTTTTTATTATTTGGACTATGGAAAAGTTTTACAACAAAATAAAAAGAGTGTTGTATTAGTCAGCCAAAAGAGGTGCCTTTGCAATATACCAATAATTGGTTGGTTTTTATAAAGGGTATTTATTTGGGATAGACGCTTACAGTTACCAGGCCACAAAGCATACATTTCTTCCCTCACCAAAGTCCATTGTCACGTGTTGGAGCAAGACAGCTGCTGACGTTTGCCAGGGTTCAGGCCTTTTGGGTTCCTCTCTTCCCAAGGCTGCGTTTCTCTCGGGCTTAGCTCTCCTGCTTCCTCCACAAGGTCAGCTGTAGACTAGCAGGCGAATGGTTCACTTCTCCTCTCCTGGGGCGTTCTCTCCAACATCAGAACTGCTTCTCAAAAATCTCCTCAAATCTGCTCCCTCTGTCTTTGGCCTGGCCTTTTATACTTGAGACCACACCCACCGAGGTATGGGGCTCAACTCCCTACTGATGTGGCCCAGTCAATGCCCTAATCATGCCCAGGTGAACAGATCAGTTTACAAGCATGTTTTTATTTGTAAAGATTTCATACTATGTGAATACCAACTATTTCCTCCCACACTGAGCATCAAAGTATTGGAAAGAACCAGCATACATCTTGTCTACTTTGCTGCAAAGCAAAAATCCTCCCTAAAACCTATCCTGAAAACGATTTTCTATTCTCTTCTTGAACACTTTCTGCAGTAGGGAGTTTGTTACCTCAGGAAGCAACACTGAGAAAATAATTTCCAACTGCTATGTTAACAATCCAGGTGAGCTGAAAGAAAGTAATTCATGAGAAGTGAAAATGGTTAACCATCAACCAGATTAGGAATTGGCAAACTGCAACACTACCTGCCAAATCTAGCCCACCACCTATTTTTTGTACAATGCAGGAGCTACCAAAGGTTTTTTTCATTTTTAAGTGATTGCATTTTAAGTACTTACATGATGGCCTTGATTTTGCCTCTTGGCCCCACAAAGCTCCAATATTTACTATCTGTCTCTTTAAGAAAAAGTTTATACACACCTTGATTAGAGCATTCTGAGAGATACTCTATCATCCATCTCCTTCACAAGCAAAAAAAGTACTCATCTGTGTCAAACTTTTTGCATGTGCTTCAATCTAAAGTTAGAGCTTTGGAGAACCTATGATTATACAGTTCTGGAAAAACAAAAAACAAAGAAAAAATTTAAACCTGCTGGACTAACAGATTTTCCAATGAACTATAGATATTATCAGAACCTAATTTTTGACAAATTATCAAGACCTCTACTTGTGTATAAGAACCTCAAGAAAACCCAATCTATGAAAAACAGGACAAAAAATTCCTTGGAGAATGATTTTTAGAAGTTCCTTTGACAAAACAAAGTCTTTTAGTTTGTTTAAAATATTATTCCATTTCCATAGGAATGTTGAGAACTGCATTTGTCAAGAGTGTTACATGTGTTAAGGTACAAGATCATTGTTTGACATTCATATACCCAAAGTAAAACAGCTGAGACTTCAAATATACTAAAGGCAGCTACACTGAAGGACATGGTTTGGAATACTGAGCACTCAAAGCCATTTGTGTCCCATAGCACAGAGAATCTTGCACAACCCAACCACCTGCATTGGACCTATCTACTCCTGGAATTATCTCAATGATGCAAGCATATATTACGGAAATAACATATTCTTTTTTTT
>PVKH010020828.1:0-14491 GCA_004027955.1 Chaetophractus vellerosus | reverse complement strand
TCCTTGGGATTTCCCATACCTGAGTGTCTTTGTTATTCCAGGGGCTCCCCGCCAGGCCTGAGGGTTTATGCTAATTAGGGGACTCAGGGTGGGGCTGGCCACACCTGGAAGCCCAGCCCTGCAATTCAGGGGTCCGGGCTTTGAGCCCTGTTTATCAGCCTGAGAGGAGGGCACTGGAGATTGCGTCCAGCCATCATGCTGAGGTAATGCACCCCCAATAAAAACCCTGGTCAGGGAAACTTCTTGACTGGTAAGACATATCGGAAGTGCTGGCGGGGTGAAGCATCCTGTTTCCATGGAGAGAGGACAGGGAGGCTTAGCGTCTGAGACCCTCCCAGACCTCGCCCTTTGTGTCTCTTTTTTTTTGGCTGGTCCTGATTTGTATCCTTTTGGCTATAATCAAATAGCAGTCTCAAGTATAGCTCTTCCCCAAGTTCTGCCTGTCATTCTGGTGAATTATTGAATCTGAGAGGGTGGCGGAAACCCCCGAATTTGTAGCCAGCTGGTGCCCAAATTTACGGCTGGTGTCTGAATGAGGGCCCTTATCCTGTGGCGTCTGCGCCGACTCTGGGTAGTTAGGGGTCAGAAATGACTGCAGGAACTGTCCTGAGGCCTGCAGCCTCCCCTCGGGCTGTGTCGTCCTGTCCCAGGCAGACCTGCCTGTGGGAGTGGGCCCAGAGGAGAGGATGAGAGTGAGGGTGCATCTCTGCGACCTGCTGTCCCCTGCCCAGCCGGCCTCTGGGTGGTGGGGAGCGGAGCGTGGGATTTGGAGGTTCGCTGTCAGGGCTGGAAGTCTGACTCCAGTAGAATATATAACCTGGGAGGTGAGAGCACGCACTTCTTAGGCTGCTGTGAGCATTAGAAGAGATCAGCCAAGGCCTCTGCAGTATGGACCAAATACTCATTCTCTTTCTATCCTGGGAAACTCAAGGCACAGTGAAGGAAGAAAGTCATAAAAGGAAGGAAGTAACTCTGACCCAGGGCTGGGTGGTTGAGTGCCATGGAAGAGGAGCACAGGGGGAAGAATTCTGATTTTAAAAATTCAGGGAAAATCTAGCACTTTCCCTTTCCCTTATGACCCAGACCTTCTAAATTCTCAGCCCAAACAATCCACAGATCAAGGTACCAGCAGCACACCTTGGATGGACTGACCTTACCAAAGGCTGCCTTATGGCCAAATGATCAAGGGCAATGAAGAAAGCAAATCAATAAAAGCTTTATGAAGACCTCCTGATCCCACCTGGACCTGCTTTGACCCATACCTGGGGGCCCAGAGGATGTTCTCTTTAATTTCCCTATTGTTTTGGCCACCTCCTGCCATCGGAGATGTGGGCTCTGCACCTGGGCCCTTCTGGGAAGACAGTGTATAGAAAAGGAAGTCAGAGACCATGAGCTACCTGGGAGGCTAGCAAGAGATGGGAGTTGAAGTTTTGCTTTGAAATAATGCCCCCTCCTCAGGTAAACAAATGTGAACCCTACTTGCTCCAGGTTTTCCAGGATGCAGGAATAAACTGCAAAAGTCCAGAGACAACCCACATACAACCAACCCCACCCCACAGGAAGTAAGCAGAGTTCCTGGAGGACTGTTTACCATCGCGCATGGAGGCGAGATTTTATTAAACATTAAAAACAATCTCTTGGGGCTGGCTGTAGCCCAATTGGTAGGGCGCCAGTTTACCACATAGGAGGCCCTGGGTTCAGTTCCCGGGGCCTCCTCGAGTGGGCAGACCGCCTTGAGAAGGCAAGCCGCCGCGGGCAGGGCAAGCCGCCGTGAGCAGGCAGGCCGCCACGCGGTGAGCTGACTCAGCGGGTGGCTGCAGCGGGGGGAGACAAGCAGACACAGAAGAATGCAAAAATGAACATAGCAAGAACAAGCAGAAAGGGGAGGGATATGTAATAAAAAAATAAAAATAAAAATAAAAAACAATCTCTCTCCTCTTTCTCCAGAGGAATTCTTGCTGCTGAAGAGTCTTGTTCCTTTGGCCTCCACAGCTGATGAAATGAAGGTGGGGTTCAGCCTCCTGCTCCCCTTCCTCCTGGCAGAGGTATGGCTAGTAGCCGGCTTGGCTCCAGACCCCAGCGAGGCAGGGCCAGTGACTCTGAAGACCTATGCTCCCCAGAACCAGACAGGCGCTGGAGCCCAGCCACCTTGGGAGGAGGAGGCGGAGGAGGAGGAGGTTCCCTGGCTGATGGCCAACGGGCAGGAGCTCTCCAAAGAGACTTCAAACTTTGGGTTCAGCTTGCTGCGCAAGATCTCCATGAGACACGAAGGCAACGTGGTCTTCTCCCCATTTGGCCTGTCCTTCGCCATGGCAGCCTTGCTGCTGGGGGCCAACGGGCAGACCAAAGCCCAGATCGTGAGTGGGCTCCGTTTACAACACCTGCAGGCCCTGAACGGGACCAAGCCCTTGTTCCTACCCTCCCTCTTTAAGCAAGTCAGAGAGACTCTCTCCAACAATTGGGATCTAGGCCTCACCCAGGGAAGTTTTGCCTTCATCCAAAAGGATTTTGATGTCAAAGAGACCTTTCTCAATTTATCGAAGAGGTATTTTGATACAGAGTGTGTGCCTATGAATTTTCGCAATGCCTCACAGGCCAAAGGGCTCATGAATCATTACATTAACAAAGAGACTCGGGGGAAAATTCCCAAACTCTTTGATGAAATTAATCCTGAAACCAAACTAGTTCTTGTGGATTACATCTTGTTCAAAGGTACTGTTTTAGTTGGCTAAATGCTGCTGGGAGCAATATACCAGAAATGGGTGGCTTTTACAATGGGAATTTATTAGGTTAAAAGCTTACAGTTCTGGGGCCGTGGAAGTATCCAAATCAAGGCATCATCAAGAGATGCTGTCTCTCCAAGTTGCAGCTGTGGGCAACCAGGCACATGGCAGTGTCATCTAAAGATGCTTTCTCTCTGAGCTCAGCTGTGGGCGACCAGGCACATGGCAGGGCATAATGGCACGGCAGCTCTGGGGTCTCTGCCTTCTCCTCCAGGCTTACTTTCTCCCCAAGCTCAGTTATGGGCAATTAGGCATATGGCTCGTCTCTTCCCTCTCCCCTGGGCCTCATCTCTTTCAGCCTCTTGGGCAGCCTCTTTCCATGCCTCTGTGCGATTCTGATTCTAGCCTCCACCCCTGGGACCTCTCTCTCAGCCTCTCAGGGTTTTTCTCTGTCGCTTTTTTCCTGTGTCTGCTGCTTTTTGTCCCCCATTTATAAAGGACTTCAGCAAGAGAATTAACACCCACCGTGGGCCACATAATCTAATCAAGGACCCTTAATGAAGTGATTTAATCAAGACTGCCCATCTACAATAGGCTTACATGCACAGGACTGGATTAGCTCTAAGGACAGGATCTTTTCTGGGATCCACAAAAAGCTTCAAACTGTCACTTTGATAATGCTCTGCTTTCCCAACGTCAGGACCCGCCATCTCTTCCTTTCCCTCCCTTTGACCAGCATATGGTTACAGCTAAATGATTTTCTATGACCATGTTTTCAGATTTCACAGATTGAAACATTTATTGAACAATGTACCAGGTACAGTGCTAGACAACATTTTCATTTGATCTCCCACCCCCCCAATAATACCACATGCTTATAGTCTTTAGTTTTCAAAGCACCTCCCCAATGCTCTTATGACATTTGAACACAGCAGCACAGGGTCATGAAAATATCATAGGTTTTGTCATCTGAGAGATTTTAGGATTGCATCCTTGCTTCTTCACTCTACTTTTGTGACCTCAGGCAAGCAACAAACTCTCTGCCCCCAAGTTTTTAATATAGAAAATGGGGATACTCTCACCTACTATACAGTTATAAGGCTAAAAAAGGAGATAACAAATATAAAATGCCCAGTTGTACTAGGTACATAGTACATACTAAATCTATGTTATGTATTATTATTTATTATTATTTGATCTTCCTAATTTTCAATGAATTAGGCAGAGCAGGAGTCATTTTGCCTTTCTAGAGGGGATGGATGTGAAGCTCAGAGAGGTTAGTTAGCTTGATCAAGGTCACACAGCTAATGGCAGAAGCCAAACTCAAACCTTACACCTCAATCCCAGGCATTTGGCAGCAGCCTCTCTGAATGATGGACATTGGTGAATGATGTGGACATTTCTGAGCAGAAAGTTGATACCAGGCAAAGTGGAGACTTGACAAGGTCCCAGGAGGAGGACTTTCTACAATCAGCCAGGAATACAACCCAGACAGACATCCAAGTGTAGGAGCCAAGCGCCAGCACGCTGGTGGCCTCTTCTGGATTGTGTAGCTCTTTGTGGGCAAGGGACACCTCCCTCAGAACCACACTAAGCAGCGAACGGGTGGAGAATGTCATCACTTCTGCCACACTGGATTCTGTGTGTATGACTCACATGCTTGCACAGGGGTCTGCATTCGGCAAAGTTGTAGTTAGAGGACCCCTCATTCAGACAGGGACAAGCAAAGGCCCAAAACTTTCTCTGGGATGGAGCTAAAACACAAGGGACCAACTGTAAAAAGAAGTGTGTTTTAGAGCACCAACTGGAATGAGAGTGGATTTTGTTCAGGTGCAGAACAAAGAAGGGAACAAGGAATTGTTAGATGGCATTTCCTTGCTTTTGTGTGTGATTCCATTAGGCCTTGCTGGTGGCATCTGCATTTTGCCAATTTGGGGAAAAGGCCCAGGAAAAACTGCTCTTTGAGGATTTCTTTTGGCAGCTTGAGCTGTGGTCAAAGTAAATCCAATAGAGTAATGCCTTTCCTAGTTGGGGCAAGAAGGGGGATGGGACCCTCTTTCTACTTCTTCAGCAAGAGCTATACCTTTCCAGGAGGGTGGTTTCTGCAATGAGCTCTTTTTCTTGCCTGTTTAGGGAAATGGCTGACCCCATTTGACCCTGTCTTCACTGAAGCTGACACTTTCCGCCTGGACAAGTACAAAACAGTTAAGGTACCCATGATGTACAGGGTAGGCAAGTTTGCCTCTACCTTTGATAAGAATTTTCATTGCCACGTCCTCAAACTGCCCTACCAAGGAAAGGCCACCATGCTGGTGGTCCTCATGGAGAAAATGGGTGACCACCTAGCCCTTGAAGACTACCTCACCACAGACCTGGTGGAGACGTGGCTCAGAAACATGAAGAGCAGGTACAGCTTTCCCCTCACCCTATACAATGTGGGCCTTTCTATCCTTGCTAGCACATACCACAGTTTAATTCAATGCACTATGGCTTAGTGCCTGGCTCCCTCAGAGAGCTTTAATCGCCATGAGGGCAGGGGCTGCATTTGTCCTGTTTTCCACTCTATCTCCAACATCTATTACAGTGCCTGGCTCCTTCATTCATTTATTCAGCCAGTATTTACTGAGTTTTTCCCTGTGCCAGGCACTATGATGCTAGTGACATATCAGTAGACAAAACAAGCAAACGTCCCTCCCCTCAGGGAGCTTTTCTAGTGAAGAGAGGCAAAAAAGCAAATAGACAAGGAACAATGCAAGGAAGGTACATGGAGTGTCAGCAGGGTGCAGCTGGTGGTCAAGAAAAGCTTTGCTAAGAAGATGACAGTGAACAAACACCTGAAGAAGAAGGAAAACCATGTGGATATCTTGGGGGAAGAAGTTATAGGCTGTCATAGGCAGCAAACATGAAAGCTCTGGGATGGGAATGTTTGAAGAACAGCAAGGAGACTAGTGTGACTGCAGCAGAGTGAGTGAGGGAGAGAATGGTTGGAGGGGAGATCAGATTGGAACCAGGAGCCCAATCACCTAGGACTTGACAGGACATGAGAAAGATGGCCTTTTCCTGAGGGAGTTGGAAAACCACTGGAGGGTTCTGATCAGAGAAGCGACATGATTGGACTTATATTTTTCAAGGATCACAAAGCTCTTATGGTAGTTGAGAAAAGACCTAGGGGAACAAGGATGGATCAAGGAGATCAGTTAGCATTTATTGTAATAATCCAGGTCAAGATGCTGCTGCCTTGAACTGTTTATGGTATGGCAGTGGAAGTGATGAGAAAAAAATTGGATTCTGGATCTATTATGAAATTAGAGCTGACAGAATTTGCTAATGGATTGAACATGAGTCAAAGAAAGAGGATGGCTTTGCCATATACTGAAATGGGGAAGACAGTGGAAGGAACGAGTCTGGAGTTAAGTTCAAGAGTTAAGTCTGAACATTTGGATCAGAAATAAAGGTTAGACAGCCAAGTGGAAATGTCAAGAAGGCAGTTAGATATGTGGATCTAGAATCCAAGGGTGGGAGATATAAATTTGGGAGGCATTGGTATGTAAGTGGAATTTAAAGCCACAGGACTGGAGGAGATTTCCTGGAGTGGAAACTGTGCATAGAGGAATGGTGTCTGAGCCACAGAATAGGCACTCAAATGTTTGTTGAATAAATGAAGCCTCCGCCCCATTGGAGTACCAGGAAAACAGTTGCCACAAGAATTCCATGGCTATTCCTGTGCCAACCAAGGATTTGGCACAGAGAATAAGTTCAGCTAAAGGTCCCTGATTTTAGCCCTATCTTCATTATTAATCTTTTTCTTTGTATCCTTAGTGCCTAGCAAAGGACTTGAAACATAATAAGCCCTCAACCCATGTTTGCTGAATGAATACATTTATAAGTTTATCTTCAAGAAATGTCATGTCTCTCAATTATATTCCAGTCTGACAGCCTGACCCAACCTAACTTTGCAAACTTGAAAGAAACAGAATTAAGAGGAGTATAGCACACAGAAGGGAATTAATACTTATTAAGCCCCTACTAGACAGCAGAAATTGTTCTTGGTACTTAAATATATTTATTCATTTAATCCTCTAAGCAACCCTGTGAGACGGGGCATTGGTATTTTGGACTGCACTGTAGAGATTAAGAAATTGGGACTTTAAGTAATTTGTACCAATTGTGGTTTTCATGCTTTTTGCTTTTAAGCCATAGAACTCATCTTTCCAAGCAAAGTATTTTCAAAGGAGAAACTTAAAACTAAAATTGATAATATCAGAGTTTCTCTGCTAAAGATGGGTAGAGAGTTCAAAAGTTTCTTTCATTTTTCTCCCTCCTGTCCATGTTCCAGGCTCCTGGGGCTCTCCTGGGAACCCCGGGCATCTGCAGCAGCTAGAGCTTGCAAACAGCCATTATCTAGATGTCTGCAGGATTGCTTGGAAGCAGCTACTTGCTTGGTTTCGGGTAGTTTTAAAACACGGAATTGGACACAAAGAGTGGCATTCTTTGCCAAAGAGAATGTTAGTTATGGGCTGAGAAAGAAAACCAGTTCACTAAAGCTGAAGTAATATAATTTGATAAGCCAAAAATATTTTCTCTGAAATAGACCAGAAAAAAGAATGGCTTGAGCTACATACAGTCAATTGAGGGAGACTCGTTAATAGATATAATCTTGGGGGAAGAAAAGAACATGTTGGCCCCTTCAGTGTTCATATTCTATTGGTCTTTTTTGACGTTTCACCATTATATGTACTTGTACCACAGAAAAATGGAAGTTTTCTTTCCAAAGTTCAAGCTAGATCAGAAATATGAGATGCATGAACTGCTTAAGCAGATGGGAATCAGAAGAATCTTCTCATCTTGGGCTGACCTTAGTGAACTCTCAGATACTCCAAGAAATCTTAAAGTATCCAAGGTAAGTTATAATCTTTCATTAGGGCCCAAACACTCAGTATGAAATGTTACCAAAGCCTACAAATACTTCTGAAAACTAACTTTAATAAAATACCTAGTATCATAGGAAATCACATTTAAAATCTAAATACTTGAAATAGCATTCAAATTGGATGCTAAGAATTCCAAGCTACTTTATTAAAGCATTTTTTCAACTAACTTCTCTTATGTAGAGTTCTTACCCTCTTGTCTCCCAACCCTAAGGAGAAATTTACCCCTAAAATGGAACTAGTTTACAGATTCACCATGATATATGTTGAATATAACTTTAAAAGTTCATGATATCATATCACATGATCTTCAAGATGAAAGGAAACCCTGGAGGCCATCTGAACCAACTCCCCACCCCTTGTGGAAATCTCCTCTAAAACATTCCCATTAAATCACACTCGTTTCTGTATTTTTTCTTTCTTTTTAAAGCTTCCAATGACGGGGAAATCAGTACTTCTTTGAAAAGCAGCCCAATCCACAAATGGTTACAATTGCCTAATTTTATTTTATTTTTATTGACCTGAAATTCCTCCCTAACTCTGTAGTCCTAGATATGTCTCTAAGGCTAAGAAGAGACAGTTTAGTCACCTTCTCCATGGAATCCCTTCAGCTAACCAGAGTTTCTCAAGGGAAGTGCTGTTGGTTCTGAAGGGAAATGACTGTCTTTCAGAGCAGTTCTGTGCATTGCAGGGAACTGGTTAGCCTCATTGCCCCGTGCTCACTAACACCATTGGTAACACCCAGTCATTGTTACAACTAAGAAAATATTCCCAAACATTTCCAAATGACAGCTAAATCTCACTACATTCTTTCTTAGCTGTGGGGTTTTGGTTAACATTTTCCCACACAATGCATTTTTCAACTACAAAAGAGATAAAAAATGTCATCCACTTAAATAGGACACACTAGAGTACCCTGGGCTTTCACTCAACTCCATATTGCTCAGTGATGGTGTATTAGTTTCCTGGGGCTGCTAAAACAAAGTACCACACACGGAGTGGCTTAAAATATCAAAAATCTATTCTCCCACAGTTCTAGAGGCTAGAAATCTGAAATCCAATTATCAGCAGGTCCACATTCCCTCTAGAGGCTCTCAGGGTGAATCCTTCCTTGCCTCTAGCAACTTCTAGTGGTCATCTGCATTCCTTGGCTTCTGGCCACATCACTCCAATTTCTGATTCAAACTTTCCACTGCCTTCTCTGTGTGTTTTCTCTTCTTCTGTCTCTTATATGTACACTTGTCATTGGATTTAGGACCCAACCAGATAATGCAGGCTGATCTCATCTCAAGATCCTTAACTTAATTACATCTGCAAGGACACTTTCCCAAATAAGGTATCATTTATAGGTACTGAGATTTGGATGTGGACATAAAATTTTGGAGCCACTATTCAACTCAACATGGATAATTAGATACTTAAACATAATAATCCTGCAGACCAGGATTGTTTCTGCTGCAAACACATAAAAAGTTGAAGAAATATGCTGCTGTTTAAATTTTTAACTAAGCTTTAAATTTTGAGCCATTATAGTCTCCCTTTGTTTACTCTGGGAAGTAGTTTTCACTCTGGGAAATTGTTATTACATGGATATTTTCATTGTTTCCTTTTATGGTAAATATATAGGTTCATCACTCACATATGTGAAATTCCTGGATTAAGGGCTTCTCAAACATGGCAAAAGACCTGAATGCAGGCAGTCAGGGGTCAGGAAAGGCTTCAGGACACTGGGGCTTGCTCCAGGGAATGCATCAGAGCAGTACCAGAGTAAAAGTGCTCAGGGTGGCAGGTGCTGGGAAGCTGCTAGAGAAGACTAACCATGCCTCCACCTTCAATGTGCCTGCCAAGAGGAAGGTCAAAGTACTCATGGGTTCTGAAGTATATGCTCAATAAATATTTGTTTATTTGATGCCCATATGCATTAATTGGCTAGCCAGGGACTCCCTGAATCCATGGCCAGAATGTATTTCACACTGGGGTTCCTGAATTCTCCCCGATTATTTTGAGTTTCTAAGGCAGTCTCTGATGCAACCCCAGACTATTCCTCTCAGTGCAGATGGGCCCTGTCCCACTAGTACCACAGTGAAAAATACTCTCCTCTTAGGTGCTGCACAAATGGTCTTCCACATTATTTCTCTTTCTAGGTTTTACAAAGGGCAGTGATTGAGGTCGATGAAAATGGAACTGAAGCAGTAGCGGGAACTCTGTCAGAAATTACTGCTTATTCCATGCCTCCCATCATCAAAGTAGATCAGCCATTTCATTTCATGATCTATGAAGAAACCTCTAGGATGCTTCTCTTTCTGGGCAGGGTGGTAAATCCAACTCTCCTTTGATTCATAACATGCATAAGTACTTAATGCTATAATGGATGCTGAATCTGTGGTATCTGAATCCACACAGGATATTGGCACTGAGTGGCAGAGGAGGAAAGTGTCCTCCTTCTCTGATAGTTTGGGCTGTTCTTAGATAAATACAAGTATTAAAATGATATATATTTAATGAGATATTTGTGTAATCTGCCTGGTATTTTAAGCCTTTACATTTCTCTGTTGCTCACATATCTGGCCTAAAAAACTGTAGATCAGAACACTATTTCAAGATAAAGCCTTTAGGAGGAAGACAGGCATATGTTCTTTTGAGTCACAAGCTTCTTTCTCTACTTCTGTCTGGTATATATATAAAAGTGTTTTATTTTAATCTATTTCAGAATCATTTCTTGCTGACTAAAATTGAAGTAAATGGCCATAGACACTCACGATCACAGCATCTGTCTCAAATGTTACCCATTCCACTCCCGGGTGATTTGGCAAAGACTAATAGATCATCTAGTTTAACACCTTCATTCTAAAAGAAATAAGGACCCAATGGTAGGCATGGGCCTTTATAATACATTATATAACAATCCACAAATAAAATCCAATGTAAGGGGAGCAGATGTGGCCCAAGCGGTTGAACACCTGCTTCCTACATAAGAGGTCCCAGGTTTGGTCCCCAGTACCTCCTTAAAAAAAACAAATCTGAACAAGGTACGAGGCTTCACTAGATTTAAATGTTGAGTTTTAAAAATTGTTCCTATGTGAACATTCTCTCTCACATACATATATACACACACACTTGCTACAACAACTGAGAACACATAATTAATTTTATCCTCGAGGCAAAACTCCTACTCAAGCTGAAGAGCCTGATTCATAAAAATGTATGAGATTGTGGAAGAAAAATTGTATATGCTCCTTATTCAACATCTTTTAAATAATATCCTTTTGAACCGCATCTCCATTTCTGCCAGCATATTTGAGTTTTATAGGTCTGCTTTTTGCTTATAATCCTAACAAATGAAATTCCAGAACCTATCTTTAAAAATGCAAGCTTTCATAATTAACAAAAAGATGGAGAGATTCCCTTTTTCCTGCAGCTACAGATGGAGGGAGATCTTCCTTTGTCATACAACTAGTTCACAAGATCTGTATGATAAATATTAAACAGAACTTTTACAAGAATATCTATCTTGTTTCTGGTCTAAATGGAGATAAGTGTGGAAACTCTTAACTGTA
This sequence comes from Chaetophractus vellerosus, assembly GCA_004027955.1. Classification (NCBI taxonomy): domain Eukaryota; kingdom Metazoa; phylum Chordata; class Mammalia; order Cingulata; family Chlamyphoridae; genus Chaetophractus; species Chaetophractus vellerosus. The sequence continues at coordinate 3,283 of PVKH010020828.1, read as the reverse complement.
ACCAATTTCTTTACTGTTTCAATAAATCTGTTCTTAGAAGTGTAATTTTAACAAATATTTCTAAGATTTTAGAAATTACCCATGTTCTGCAAGAAAAACCTCCAAAAGTAATTCTGATTAACTGTCTTAATTGATAATTTAGTACCTAGGAATAATATTACTATTGACTTCTCTATATTCCTAAACTTATAAGTTGTAGTAATTTTTCTCTACCAAATTACTTTCCTCCTCTCCCACATGCATATTGGGAAAATAAAAGCTTATAATGCTGCTAAATTTATTATTTAAGAAATAAACTGAAATTTCCCATTTTATTTAAATTAAGAGTTAATGTGAGGGAACTTCTGGAAAGATGGCAGATTAGAGAGACACAGGACTCACTTTTCTCAGAAAAATAGCTTCAGGGCAGGCAGAAATGGCCTGGAAAAAATGTTCTAGGGTTTAGGGGAAGGTGGGGCACCACCCAGAAGAGAGAGGAGCACAGGAGAAGAATCTCCAGAGAAAGACCCATATACACTCCAACCAGGCTTTGAACTGATTGGGCTGTCAACGAGCGCCATCTACTGGTGGACCAAGAAAGTGCAAGAGAGGAAACTATAAGGGAGGCTTTTTTCCAGCCTTTACAGCCTCCCTCCCCAAGGCCCTTGGAAGTGGGATTGCAAACAATTACTGGGTGTATGGCCTTGATTAGAGCAACAATAGGAACAATCCTAAAGACTTAGAACAGGTTGAACAAAGAATCAAAGAACAGCAGTAACACACAGCCTCCCACTAAATCACTATGAAAGAGAGAGAAATTTTGAGTATCAGTGTTAACTCACCATTATAATCAGATGCCTAGACATGATCAAAAATTTACAAGCCATACTAAGAAAATGGAAGAAATGGCCCAAGCAAAGGAATATATCAAAGTCCCAGATGAGACACAGTATTTTAGACAATTAATCAATGCGATTCATACAAATCTCTGAAATAAAATTAATGAGTTGAAAAACAATATGGCTAAAGAGATAAAGGACATCAAGAAGGCACTGAGAGAGCAAAAGAAGAATTTGAAAGCCTGAATACAAAAATAGCAGAGCTTATGGGAATGAAAAACACAATAGGTGAAATCAAAAACACGTTAGAGGGGAGGAGGTGTAGCTCAGTGGTTGAGTGCCTGCTTCACATGTATGAGGTCCTGGGTTCAATCCCCGGTACCTCCTAAAAACAAACAAAAAACACATTAGAGGCATACAACAGCAGACTCCAAATGATAGAAGAAAGAATAGGTGATGCAGAAAACAGAATAGCTGAAATTGAAAGGAGAAGAAAAGAGAGAGAAAAGAATGGAAAAACTGAGCAGGGGCTCAGGAAGATGAATGATAACAAGAAGTGCCACAACATATTTGCTATGGGAGTTCCAGAAGGAGAAGAGAAGGGAAAAGAGCGTTTGAGGAAATAATGGCTGAAAGTTTTCCAACTCTCATGAAAGAAATGAATATACATGTCCAAGAAGCACATCATACCCCAATCAAGATAAATTCAAATAGACCCAATACAAGACACATACTACTCAGAATGTCAAACATCAAAAATAAAGAGAAAATTCTAAGAGCAGCAAAGGACAAGCAAACCATCACATACAAGGGACACCCAGTAAGACTTAGTGCAGATTTCTCATCAGAAACTATGGAGGTAAGAAGACAGTGGTATGATATGATTAGGATATTGAAAGAGTAAAATTGCTGGTCAAGAAATCTTTATCTGGTAAAATTGTCCTTAAAATATTAAGATGAGTTTAAAATACTCACAAATAAACAGAAGCCAAGAAAGTTCATAAAAAAGAATCAGCCTTTACAGGAAGTATTAAAGGGAGACTTACAGCCCAAAAGAAAAGGACAGGAGAGAGAAGCTTTCAGGACAGTGTAGAAAGAATAACAAAAAGAGTAGAAAGAGGAAAATAAGATATGACATATGAAAACCAAAAAATGAAATGGTAAAAGTAAATAATGTATTTATAGTAATATCATTAATTGTGAAAGGATTAAATTCCCCAATCAAAAGATATAAGCTGAAAGAATGGATTTTAAAAATATGAACTATCCATATGCTGGCTATGAGAGACTCACCTTAGACCCAGGGATAAACATTGGCTGAAAGTGAAAGGCTGGAAAAAGATACTCCATGCATAATGTAACCAAAAAAGAGCAGGGATAGCTATACTAATATCGAACAAAACAGACTTTAAATGAAAAAAAGTTGTAAGAGATACAGAAGGCCATTATATATTAATAAAAGGGACAATCCGCCAGAAATAAATATCCATGCACCTAACCAGGGAACCCCAAAATACATAAGGCAAACTCTAGCAAATCTGAACAGACATCTCTACAATAATAGTTGGAGACATCAACATACCACTTACATCATTAGATAGAACAACTAGACAGAAGAACAATAAGGAAACAGAACGTGAACAATATGATAAACTAGGTAGACCTAACAGACATATACAGAACTTTGCCTCCCAAATCAGTGGGCTACACATTCTTCTCAAGTGCTCATGGATCTTTCTCCAGGATAGACTACATGTTTGGTCACAAAACAGCTCTTGTATTATTCAGGGTTCTCTAGGAAAACAGAACTGACAGAAGATATCTGTAAATATATGAGATTTTATAAAATTCTCTCATGCAACCACGGGGATGCACAAGTCCAAATTCCGTAGGGCAGGTTGCAAACCAGGGGCTGCAAGCCAGGGGCTCCAGTGAAGGTCCTTGATGAGATCCCAGGAGACACTGGCTGTCTGAAGTGGACCTGGGAATTCTCTCTCCAAATGCTGACATCACTTCCCTGTTTAAGGCCTTCAACTGATTGGATAAGACGTCACTCATTGCTGATGGCAATCTCCCTGGTTGATTTTTAGATGTAATCAGCCAACTATGTAATCAACTCACTGATGATTAAAGTCTATGAAATGTCCTTATATTACCATTAGTCCAGTGCTTGTATGACCAAACAACTGGGCACTATTACCTGGCTGAGTTGACACATTAGCCTAACCATCACAGCTCTCAATAAATTTAAGAAGATTGAAATTATACAAAGCACCTTCTCAGATCATAAAAGAATAAAACTGGAAATCAATAATAGATGGGAAAGGGGAAAATCCACCAATGTGTGGATGCTAAATGACATATTCCCAAACAATCAGGGGGTCAAAAAAGAAATTGTAAGAAAAATTAGTAAATAGAGACAAATGAAAATGAGAACACAACTTATCAAAACTTATGGGATACAG
>PVKH010020827.1:0-14491 GCA_004027955.1 Chaetophractus vellerosus | reverse complement strand
GTTAGGGGGTTACTTCAGATACTGGGGTCAGGGAAGGATGGCGTGAGGAAGTAGCATTGACCTGAGAGTGGAAAGGGAGATTGTTCCAGGCAGTGTCTTTCAGGAAAGCTGAGAAGGCCGGCCAGGTTGGACAGAGCTGGGGGCTGGTAATTAAAGATAAACCTGGAGGGCAGTCTGGGCTTAGATTATCCAGGGCTTTGTGGACTACAGTCAGGGCTCAGTGAGCTTGTGTTTTAAATGTGATGAGATGTCTTCAGAAACTTTTATTAGAAGAGTTATGTGAGCTTTAAAAAGAACTTTTGGCTGCTCCGTGGAGAACGAAGAGTTTATGTCCTCCCAAGTATTGTTATAAGAAGTGGTTGTGCAAAAATACTTAACTAGCTGCTTTGTCCTGTAAGACGTGCACAGTGATGTCTGTGCCAAAATCAGAAAAGCATGTAAGAAATTACAGTGTTTCACTGGTGAGTCTTAGTAAAATCCGTCTTGACCATAGCTTTTCTTCTTTCCCACTACTTTCCTCCCTAGTGCATGACTTTCACAGTGACCTTATATAGGCGAATCACTTTTCTTGCCTTTCAAATCCCTCTTTTCACATAATATGCCTTACCAACCTCATAGCTTCATTGACTTCCCCTGAATTATCCAGTCATGATGCCAGATTTTTATACACTTGGAAAGAGATAAGTATAGCTTACAGTTTCTTTTTTAAAAATCCAAATTGTACCCTATGATTGACTGAGAGCATTATTATGAGCCATTATGAAACAGTAGACAGCCCAGAGGTACTTGCAAAGGTGGCAATGAAACAAAGCACCCTTTAAATTGATTTAGCAAGACACTTGGTTACCATTCATGGTAGGAAAAACAGTAATAAATCTTAAAGGCAGAATCTTCTAGCATAAACTCATTGGTTGCTGTCAGCACTTGTTTTTATGGTTTTTATGGTTTTTATACGAACGTTGGTAAGAAACTGAGGGAACTTGTTTGTGGCTTTTGGCTCAAGTTGGAAGCACATCAGTGGTATGCATAAATCTATCTGTAGGTGTTAACTTTGTGTTGCAAAAAGTGACATTGTGTTTACTGGACAATATGGAAACCTTATTCATCTCCTGTCTTCCCACTCCAATGTCTGTTAAACCTTTTGGTCTGTGTGCAGTAGCACACTGGACCTGTCTTGTAGTTTGTTCACAAGGACCAATGGTTAGCATCTCTTTCCAACTCCGGCTTCAGTGATCAGTGATGTCATGTTATCTGCCCTGGGTGGGAGTATTTAAACCACAGAAATCAGCATACACTACCAATCAGAGCTCATTTCCACCCCCACCCCCACACCAAAAGCCAGTTGCCAAACATTTCCTTCCACACCACTGCCTGGATATTCCACCAGAGGCTCAGTGCATGCACCATCTCTCCTCCCTCGTCTTCTTTTCATTGTCATTTCCTCCTCCTTTATACCTCTTATTTATTGAGACTTTAAACCCAGGCTCAAATCTCCAGAGGAGTCTTTGACCCTTCCTTTTCTCTTTTTCCCTAACATGCAATCCTTTTTACAAACTCTATAGATAATACCTTCTCCTATCTCATGTGCTTTCCCTCTTCACTCAGTTTCTACTGGTGCTCTCCAGATAAGTCCCTGGTTGAATCTTCTCCATAGCTGCCTAATCCCTCATCTAATCCCTCATCTCCACCTTCTTCAGTCTATCTAACACAGTATTATTGGCTCACCTTCCTGAAGTATGTTTTATATCCTATCACTTTTCTACTGAAATCTGTCAATGATTTTTTCTGATCTCCCAAATAATAATCATGCTTCATATCTTGGAATATGTGGCAGCCTGTTGTATGAGCACAGCCTACCTTTCCATTTGATGTCCCAAGATGCCTAGTCCCTTTTTTGATGCCCATGAATCCCCAAATGGAAGACATGACATTTCAAACAAAAATATTTCTGAAGTATGCGTTCTCTGAAAAGCCCCTCCTTCCTTTTTGCATGGGTAAACCTTACCCTTTCTTTTAAGACATAACTCAAATGCCATCTCTTCCTTGAAATCGTCCCTAAATTTCCCTTACTCCCTGCCCTCCATGCCAGAATAATCACTCTCTCTCCGTTTGTAATACTGTAAGTGATTTTTATAGCATTTGCCTTTTTTTCCCCTTTGATTGCAATGTATTTTAGTATGTTGCATTATTTTTAGTAGAAATCCCATCTTATTCATCTTCATTTCTTCCTTGGAACAGGTGCCTTCTCAGTAGAGATTTGTTGAAGGAATAAGTAAAAAAGAACGTTTTATACTTAGGTTGAACATCTTTTAGATGCTAGGTATAAAAGAAATAAAAGCATTGGAAGTAAAAACTGGTATCATAGGAATATTTCTGAAAGTCCCTCAAAAGTTTAACTTCTAAGTGGAACATTTTATTTTATGGATTTTATATGAAAAGGATGTCATATGGAAGTTAGAATAGAATAGAATAATTCCACACGGTAACAGAAGGCAGAAGCTGAACAAATGGATGGAAGTTACAGAACACATTTTGGTTTAATATATAAGAAAACTTCCTGAGTGATAGAAGCCGTAATTGTCTATCACAGCAATGAGATTCCTAAAAAGCTACTGCGCTCACATCACAGACAGGATACAGATGTATGGCCATCTGTCGGGGTGTTATAAAAGGAATTCCTGCAGAGGGTAGATGCTCCCTAAGGTCTTTTAAGACTCTACGATTCTATGATTCTGTGACTGATTATTGAGCCATCTAGCCTGTTGGCAAGTTTTTGAATACTCACTGTCCAGAACCAGGATGGGTTGCCATAATTGTTGCTATTAATACTTGTACTACATAGCGGGAGTGTTAAAACATTTAGGAAGAAAGCATCTAGAAAGGTGGCACAAAAAATATGGTTCCTAAATTTCAGATCCTCTGCTTTAGCAAAAAGTATTCCATCACTAATCTCAATTCATAAAATTAAGGTTTGGATAAGCTACTGTATTGTCTTTTCTTCCATAGGCACTCAGGGTACATTTCTCCAGCACTAAATTTCTGCCTGATTTAAACTCTGGTTTAGGTTTATTTCAGTTCATTTGCCCTTGGCTCCCAAAGGATGGGACTGAGGGAGAGTAACACCCTGGTTCTCTGTGGATTTACCTAACCCTTGTCTAGAGTCCTGCCTCACCCTGAAGCACTGTTCACAAACTTCATTCACTTCTACCCCTTTTGTGCTAAATATGTGCACCGTCTTTCTTTGCACAACTGCTCATCTAGAAAGAGGCCATGATTTTTATCCCTTCCCCTACTGTGCCTTTTATAAGCATAAGGACTTTTAATCTTTTATTTTTTCATTTTTCAGGAATTTCAGCAACTACAGATGAATAGAAGGGCAATCTTGCACTCTTTTTGCCTTTTTATTAGAGCAGTTATAAGTTTGCAGAAACATCATACAGAAAGTACAGAGTTCCCATATACCCTCTGCTCACACTCATTTTTCCCTATTGTTAACAGTTTGCATCAGTGCGGTACTTTTGTTACAGTTGACACAATCGCTGTTTGTGTGATACAGTTCTATTTTTTGTGCCTTATATACATCTTAAAATTTTCCTTTTAATCCTTTTTCAAATTCAGTGATGTTAATTCCATTCATAAAGTTGTGCCCCCATCACCATCATCCATTGCCAAAACTTGTCCATTGTCCAAATAGAAACTCTGTGCCAGTTAAATATTAACTCCCCATTTCCCTCCACCATCCAGCCCCTGATAAGCTTTATTCTAGTTTCTGACTTTATGATTTTATATATTCTGCTTATTTCACATCAGTGTGATCATAGGATATTTGTCCTTTTGTGTCTGACTCATTTCACTCAACATTATGACTTCAAGGTTCATCCATGTTGTAGAATGCATCAGAACATCATTCCTTTTCCATTCCTTTTTATGGCTGAGTAATATTCCATTGCATGTACATGCCACATTTTGTTTATCTAGTCATCTGTTGATGGACAGTTTGGTTGCTTCCATCTTTTGGCAATTGTGAATAATGCCACTGTGAACGTCAGTGTGCAAATATCTATTCCAGTGCCTGCTTTCAATTATTTTGGGTATATATCTAGAGATAGAGTTGCCGGGTCATATGGTAATTCTATACTTACGTTCTGAGGAATCACCAAACTGTTTTCCACAATGGTATACCAATTTACATTCCCACCAACAATGTACAAGTGTTCCTATTTCTCTACATCCTCTCCAACATTTGTTATTTTCTGTTTTTGTTTCTAATTGTAGCCATTCTAGTGGATATGAGATGGTATCATATTGTAGTTTTGATTTGCGTTTCCCTGATGGCTAATGATTGGGCATTTTTTTTCATGTGGTTATTGGCCATTTGTGTATCTTCTTTGGAGAAATGTCTATTCAAGTCTTTTCCCCATTTTGTAATTGGGTTGTTTGACTTTTATTGTTGAGTTGTAGGATTTTTAAAATATATTTTGAATATTGAAGCCTTATCAGATATATGGTTAGCAGTTATTTTCTTCCATGATATAGCTAGTCTTTTCACTTTCTTGATAATGTCCTTTGGCATACAAGAGTTTTTAATTTTGATGAAGTCCCATTTACCTATTTTTTCTTTTGTTGCTTGTGCTTTTGGTATAAAGTCTGAGAAAACACTGCCTAACACAAGGTCCTGAAGATGTTTTCCTATGTTTTCTTCTAAGAATTTTATAGTTTAGTTCTTACATTTAGGTCTTTGATCCGTTTTGAGTTCATTTTTGTATATTGTGTGAGGCAGGGGTCCATCTCCATCCTTTTGCATATGGCTACCCAGTTCTCTCAGCACCAGTTGCTGAAGAGACATCTCTTTTCCCACCGAGTGGACTTCGCACCCTTGTCAAAGATCAATTGGTCAAAGGTGTGAGGGTTTATTTCTGAATTCTCCGTTCTATTCCATTGGTCGATATGTCTGTTCTTGTGCCATTACCACACTATTTTGATTACTGTAGCTTTATAGTAAGTTTTAAAATCAGGAAGTGTGAATCCTCCAACTTTGCTTTTCTTTCTCAAGATGGTTTTGGCTATTTGGGATTGCTTACTCTTCCATATGAATCGTTGATTGGTTTTCCTATTTCTGTGAAGAAGTCTTTTGGAACTTTTGATTGGAATTGCATCAAATCTCTATATTGCTTTAGGTAGAATTGACATCGTACTAATACTTAGTCTTCCGATCCCTGAACACAGAATGCCCTTCCATTTATTTAGGTCTTCTTTAATTGCCTTCAGCAGTGCTTTGCAGTTTTCTAGGTACAAGTCTTTTATATCCTTGGTTAAATTTATTCCTAGGTATTTGATTCTTTTAGTCACTATAGCATCCTCTGCATTCTTTTTTTGGGGGGGGGACAACCTGGGGTCAGGAATTGAACCCAGGACCTGATACGTGGGAAGCCGGCGCTCAACCACTGAGCTACAGCGGCTTCCTAACCACTCCATCTCTTTAGCTTAAATATCTCTTTGAGTTATTTTTCCTTGGTACAAAACCTCATGTCTCCTTGATCCTGTAACACACGTCACATTTGTGTGCATGTACACACTCCTGCCTTCCCTTGGAAATACGGCCACCATTTCTCTTCTTCCCTTCACTGCCAATCTACTGAAAGAATAGTCTTTACTATTCACATATTCTTCTCCTTCAGGATAATTTCTGTCCCCACTCCCCTGAAAATATTCCTGCTGAGGCCACTACCCTCATTGCCAGTTTTCAGAATTTATTCCGCTCAGCCGTTTGGTGGCAGTTAAATCCACAGGATGCTCGCATCTCCTTGAAAATCTCTCAGACCCTTCAACCATCCAATTCTCATTTCACCTTAGTAATCACGTCAGCTGGTCTTGGACTATATAAACATTAGTAAATGATCCATTCAGTAAATAGGTTTTGAGCATCTACTCTAGGCCAGGCATTGAACTAGGGCTGGGCGGAAATGGTTGGCAAAACCTGCCTGCCCTGGAGTGTCGTGGGGTAGATTGAAAGAGTCTTTAATTACACAAGGACACAGTTGCAGGCTGTGATAAGGCCCATACAAGAATGCTATGAGAATGCATAATAGCAACCTCATCTAGTCTGGGGATCTCTGAAATGTCCCTGACAATGTTAAACAATAGCTTTTAACCAAGAGAAGCAGGTGGCAGAATATTCCAGGTGGAAAGAGAAGCATGTTCAATGGAGGGCAGCGCGTGGTATGGAAGAGAGCATGGGCCCAACTTTAAATACTGGCTTTGCCACTTACCAACAGTCTGAGGTTAAAAAACAGTCTTTGGGCCTCATTTCCCTCTTCAGTTAAAAATACAAATTAATGTGTCACAGTCAGGATTATATGCGCTAATAGGTGGAATGTACCTGGCACATAGTAGCTACTCAATAAATGTTGCCTTACTCTTGGACTGAGTGTTCTGTGGCTTTTAAAGCAATTTTCTCCTCAGCTGCTATAGGGCACACACTTCTTGTTCCATTGCTCAGGGGCTTATATCAGGCTGTTCTCATTCTAGAACAGGACAGGGAAGCAGGCATGGGGGCAATTGGCCTGTGGTGTTTATCATTTGGGTTTTAAGAATGTCTGGTCACTGAACCTCTTCTCTGTGATTTGAGGGTGGCCATGTGCCCCATGATGGGGCAGGGGGACTGGGCCTCTCCTTTAAGGTCCAGGGGACTGAGCTATCCTCGTTAAGCCAAGGCCGCACAGAGTAGCAAGGGCAACAAGACTCGTCCTTGTGCACTGAGTGAATGGGAATGCTGGTTTACTGTGGAGCCAAGAGGCACGGCAGATGCTTGATGGAAGGCACCCAGCATCTGAAAAAGTTTCCCATCGTACCACATCCTCCACGGGCAGCCGCCACTGCCGCCCTTTTATTAATGCCTGCCGTGGAGGATTTGTGCCTTGCCTGTTTGTGGGACTTGGCAGCCATCCACTGCCTAATGCAAAAAAGGCCAATGGCAGGATCGGCCCCTTTGAAGCAGTCAGGCTGGTGGTGGGTGCTGAGTGTGGCTGGGGTGTGTCCTCCAGATGCTGGATGCCTTCACTTTCATAGCTTTTCTTCACAGCCACTTATGACTATACACGCCCAATTACTGTCCTCTCTGCAGGCAGCCGCGGTCCAGACAGGCAGGCACATCTTGGCATGGCAGGGCTGCAAGTGGCAAGGTTTCACGAAGGTGCTGCTGGGGTAGAAGTCCTAGGGAATGGAGCCTATAGGAAGGGCACCCTAGAATGATAGAACAGAGAAGAGAAAGTCTCATTTGTGCACCCTGTTCTAACGCTGTACTTTAGCATGGGCAAAGGAGAGGGACCACGGCTTCTGCCTTTCTTACTTCTCTTGCCTTCGTTTCCTTGTATGGATTAATTTCCCACCTCTCTTTAGGCATTGGTGGTGGTGGGAGTGGGAGGCAGTGACCCAACATTTATCAAGTGCTTGTGAGTGCCAGGCACATTACTAGGTGCTTCGCATATGTTTTGTCATTTACTTTTCTTGAGAACCCTATAAGAGAGGTTATGCAAAGAATAAAAAGGCTTAGAAAGGTGAATAATTTACCCAAGATCACAGAGCTTGGATTTTAACCCAATGTGGTCTTTGCCTTTCCACGATGTGTCCTGCAACTCCCTAATGGTTTGTGCAGGGGGAGCACACCTAGGCAAGCTTTCCTCTTGCCAGGACTACCGAAGATCCAGGGAGGCCAGCACCTGGAAGCAAAATTTAAGGAGGCGCTGGCTCTCGAGTGCTGAGCCTGCACTTAGAGGAGCGGGAAGGCCAGTGCCTCCTTAAATTTTGTGCCCTGGTTACCTCACTTATTCCAGCCCTGCTTTGCCCACCACTGGGTGACCCTGGAGGTTTAAGGCAGGGTCTCACGTCTTTCTGCATTCCCACAGGACCCAGCCCAAGGCTTTGCACACAGCACACACTCAATAAGTGTGTGCATCTGTCTAAGCTGTGGAAGAAACCTGAGGAGTGGGGCTCACCACAGGGAGATACTGAGAGTTTCTGGATAAATCCACTCTCTCACTTTCGGAAGTTCTTCCCAAGTGTGAGGACCACCTCGCCATCGGGCTAGCTGAGCAAGTCCACGTTTACACGTAGAGTCATAGGAAGGGGCCCCACCGGGAACCTGAGGAATACCGCGATTCCCCGCACCCTCCGCCGCTGTCACTGCCTCGGACACAGGTGGAGGATGTTTCTCTCCTGCTTAGGCGAATCTTTTTAAAAACCGAAGTATGTGAGGCCAGAGGCAGCGCACAGGTAAAATGAGCTTTTACAGAGTAGACGGAAGAAGCAAAGGCTTTTCCGTGGTACTCTGCACGGCCCCGCCCTCTGCTAGGAGGGCGCCTGTTCTTTTCCGCCCTTGTGGGCAGAAACCCGGGCTAGGCTTTTGGGATTGCGCAGGAATTCCTTCCACCACTCTTAAAATTATTTTACAGAGAAAGGGACACTGATGAATTGAAAGCCAGTTTGAGAGAAAAGTGATTGATTTTCTGCCAAACAGGCATTTTATGTCTTTTTTAAAATCAGCCAGCCTCCAGAAGACCGAAGAGTAGTCTGAATTTTAGGTTGTATATGTGTTACTAGGATAAAAATTGAAACAGGCAAACGAAAAACGTGGGACTGATTAGAAGCGAACGCTGGCGTTTCTTGGCGCTCTAGCTCTCGGCCACTAGAGGGCGGTAGTGCCCACGCTTCCCCTGTGAGATCAGCTTTCAACCTGATCTGCCTGACTCTGCCCAGGTTCGGCCCAAACTCGATAACGAAGAACCTCCCTTAGAAGAGTGGTAACTCATCAAATCCCTGCTAATCATGGTTGGTGTTTCCCTCCAAGGAGATGGTGTTTCATACTCCAGAAATGATAGCTCCTGTTTCTCAGCAGGGTTATTTCTAACCAGACTGCTCCTTATATGGCCTCAGGCATTTGGCCCCTTTAAAGGCACAGCTCCTGGACCCAGGCAAATTAGCGGAATGGTGCACACACCTTCCCTGTGCCCCACAGTCTAACAAAACTTAACAATGGGCACAGGGATCCTGTTCTCCACACAGAGTCTGATCAATGGCCTTATCAAGAGAGAACGTATTTTAAATTCCAGAACATGCATGATAGTTGCTTGGTCATAGCTAAAAAGTGTGGCTCTATCAAAAACAAGCATAAGGGACTTCTTTTTAAATTAGCATCCATGGAAACTCATAAACATTGCTACTGTTCAAAGAGGGGCTCTTTGTGTGTAGATGCCTACAGAACTCTGAAAAACCAATCTTTAGCTTTAGACGGGTGTCAGAGGCTAATGACCATTTAGGAGTCGTACACCGTGCTAGCTTCTGCCATGCAGGTAATGGCATTTGCCTCCTGGGGAATATTAAAAGGATTCAAAAAGAAATATTTTTCAGTATCTGGATGGAATCTAATTTAGGTAGAAATGTAAAGTCCCTAGGTTTTAAAATGGAGCTGTACATAAGTAGACAACGTAAACAAGACAGGAACAAAATGCAGGCCTCCAGAGGAGGGGCTTTTTAATAATTATCAGAATGGTTTGGTAGGTTCTTCCTGTCACTTTGGTAGCTGAATTTTAGTTTTTATCCAGGGAGAAAGCGGGTTACAGAGAGGAAAGGTCGTGGAAGGCAGGAAGGCGTCAACCCAAGGCTGAGCAGGGAGCACTGGGACATAATGGAAGAGTTATGGCGGGGAGGAGCACCTGGGTCCCATGTGGACCCAGACAAGAGAGCAAGAGTAAAGGTGGGAGAGCATGAGGGTTTGGGTCCCTAGAAAAAATAAATTTCACAGCAAGTAGATCTCCTCACAGGTCTTCAGGAAGAGGCTGCACAAAGGTCTGTTGGGGAATTTTTTGTCTTTTTAAAGATTGGGAGGTTGTTGGGCCACATGACTCTAGTAAACTTAAGACCCAGTTATTTAGAAACTCTGGGCCTTTCTTCAGACTTCGCCCTTTGTCTGGAATTTCCTTACCCTTTCCTCTAATCAGGCAAAAATCCATGAATGCTTCATGGCCTAGCTCACATGTCTCCTGCTCTCTGAAGCCTTCTGGCCTCCTCTGCCTCAGCCCCACAGAATTTAGTTCCCAGAGTCCCACTGCACTAAGTTGCTGCCCATAAGAAGCCCTTACGTTTGGTGGAGGTTGATCAGTATCCGCACAATCTCCCCCTAGTAGGAGGGTCTATCTCCATTAGTCTCTGTGCCTTGCTTAGTGTCTGGAACAAACAGGGGCTCAGTGGATTCCTTCTTTCCACTTGGGTGGACTAAAGGTCTAATTTGTCTATGTTAGGGTGGGAGGAGACCAAACAGGGAATACTTTCAACATCTCTGACCAGAGAACAGGCTGGATGCCTGTTCTCAGCATTCTCCTGCCCCAGCCTGCCAGTTCAAGTTCATGAAATAGGTAAGCTAACCCAGAGATGCCCGCAATTGCTGTGCTGACCTGGCACCCCCATGCAGACACAGAACACCAGTGTTTAAGCCAGAGTGGACGATCACCGCAGGTGGTGCCAAACTGCAGCTGACCCAGGAATGATCTGGAGGGAGCTATGGGAACTCTCCATTGGCTGGCTCAGCAGGCTTGCTCTCACCATTTTATTAGCCTTGCCATAAAGCAGCCTTGCATTTTACACACTGGAATCTTTTGGTCCTGTTATCATGCTATAGGTATAACGTGGTATAGATATGTCCTTTTTTATCAAGGCAACTACTTCCAGTTGTTTCTATGTAACTCAGGTTAGAGAGGTCAAGTCATAAATTCAAGGGTTAATGTATAAGTTAAATTCTTAGCAGTCTTCTTGTAGCTAAGTACATTTCTGCCCACTGAACAGTTTCAGTCTCTGCTTCCCAGTGATTCCCATATACCAACAAGCCTGAGATGCTTTCACACACGTCTATGAAATTCTCAGATCTACAGACCAAGTAAAGCCATATGATCCCAATATGGTTTTCCAGTTGTCTCCCTCTTGCTGCTTAGTTCTGCCCAAATCTGCCTTTGTTCTCAAGAAAGCTCACTTTCAGATGGAAAAAACATAGTCCAGCCAGAGACCCTTCCTGGTGGCAGAGGGGAAAGCCAGAGCCTTGATTATCTGGCTTCAGATGGGGCTGGCTGCGGTCACCCCTGGCTTTCCCTTCTGTTCTCCCAGAAGCAGTGTGGACAAGTTCCCAATGGTTAAGGTACCTGTGCTTCAGAGCTGCTCATGCAAAGATGAGCCTTGCCTCTCTCTGCCGGGAATGGCTCTTGTGCCAGAGAAAGCAGAGGGAAAACTTCTTGGATGTGCTGTTGCTAGGAAGCATAGAGATGTTTGGTGTTTTGATTTTAGCTGTATTGGAAGCTTGCCTTTTTAATAACATCATGGCTATTGGTTGTTCTTACAATATTGAACATGTGCTTTTCTGAAAATCAGAATTCTCTCATCAAATCATTTTTTCCACCAATCATTAAATTTTAAAAAAAATTTCTTGGTTGTCAGGAGAGGAGTGCAAGGTGAAGTTCAATGTGAAAGCAGCAGCAGAAATATTGGTGAAGAAGCAGCTTAGTTCAGAAGTTCCTGTGGTCAGCAGCTCTCATAGCCGCGGCCCTGTTGGGCAATACTCAGGGAGTAGGAGCAGTTATCAAAATGTCCAACTGTCCAACCCGGTGTTGGATGGTTATCAGCCCAGTCTCAGCCACTCTTGATTCTCCAAATATTTACTGAACAACATATTCAAGGGATGTGCTGGAGGCTGGATGAGCAAAACAGTTGTTGCCACCCAAACAGAGGAAGAGGCAATTGTGATTCAAAGGGTCTATGCAATAATAAAAGGTGTGGAGGGGATGGGAACCCAATGGCTGAGGGGGCAGGCTCAGCCAGGGAGCACCACTGAGGAATTTGAATTGAGTCTTAAAGGATAGGAATCAGATTTTTCCAATGGAAAAGACAAGAAAGAGACATTCACGGGCTGGAATAGCATGGTGGAAGTGAGTTTGAAGGTTGATGAGACCTTCTCTATGACTGGGTAAGAATAAGTAGAGAAGTAAGAGTTGGAAAAGTAGGCTGAAGTCTAGATTTTTAGGCACCTTGAACTTGATGTGAAGACGTTTGACCTTTCTCTGAAGGTGTCCAGTCAGAAAGCAGCAGTGAGCTTGATTCTGATCTCAACTACAACTCGAGAGGACAGGAATGGTTACTCAGTGTTGATGGAGCTACATTCTTGGCAGTACTTCCAAGAGAACTTTCTGTGATGATGGAAATATTCCATATCTGTTGTCCAATATAGTTGCCACTAGCCATATTGGACACTTGGAATGTGACTTTTCTGACTGAGGAACTGAATTTAAATTTATAACTGTAATTTATTTAAATTTAAATATACTCATGTGGTTAGTGGCTCCTGAGCTTTGCAAGAGGAAATGGCCATGGTTTCATGGGGAAATAAAAATGGTGAAGGCTCCCCTGCAAGTGAATTGTGATAAATTAGGGAACGGACCACAGATTGATTATGATACCAGTATTGTGCTGGGTGTTATGAGCAAAGGCTTAAAACATTGCTCATGCCTTCAATGAGTCTTATTGAATCACAAAACATACACAAAGGCAGTTAGGGAAGCAGGCAGTTGGTGTGTAACAAGGTGCTGCCCAGCATGGCACCAGCTCACAGGGAGCCTGGCATAACTGTGCATAGCACTGAGCTACTGGTTAAACCCCATGGAGCAAGAGTCCAGCCTGCCCCTCTCAGCTGCCAGGAAAGGTGCCAGAAGCAGGGCAGATAAATCAGAAAGCCATTTCTAGGTGCATTAATTAAAAGCTCCTACGAGGGCAAGTTCAAAAAGCTGTTAAAGCTAGGCTTTGACATTGCATAGGCTCCATCCATTTCTTGCTTCATTAGTTCCATTAAAGTGGAAACCCAAAGGGTGGGTGGGTGCTCTTTACCTGTAGAGCTTTTCTGGAAAAGATCAGTATAACACAACGTGTGTTTTCCCTTTGGAGCAATGGGCAGTTGTGTTTCCTGACCAACAACTCAACATCAAACAGAGCATAACACGCTGACAGAATGATGTCATGAAGGCTGAGATGCCAAAGCCATGAATCTCGGTAACTACCAAAAGTGATTAAATTTTGCTACTTATTCTATACAATGCATATGAATGTACAGTGTTGTGATACTGATGTTGGAAAGGTTGACAAAAGTTCCATGAGCATAAAACATCAACTCCACTGTGTTATAAATTAGATTTTTCTCATTGAATTATTACATGTGATAAATGAATTGAACATTTGAATAACAATAATTTTTTCCCTCTCACTCAATTTGAAGTGAATTCAAGGATGCTTTTATTTTTCTCTTAATAAATCCAACTGTAACCAGTAGATACATGCATAATTATTCCATTATCCATTCCATCTGCCTGGATGTCCGGTTCACAGTATCAATGGACCAATAAAGTGGAAGTGTGAGGACAGCATAAAGTGCATTGAATCAAAGTTTGTATCAGGTCTCCAATAAACAGATTGGAAAGATTTTAGCTGGAGAAATATTTAATAACTAAGACCTAAAAACCAACGCTCTCGTTTTCCACATTTTTATTTATTTATTTTATCACTATATTTTCTAAATTCTGATTTTAATATTTATATTTTCCAAGTTATTCTTTTTGTTGCTTAAAAATAAACAGCAGGGCCCGGCTAGATAGCTCAGTGGATAAAGAGCTCGCCGGTGTACCACATGGGAGGCCCTGGGTTCGGTTCCCGGGGACCTCTCCGAGCGGGCAGACGGCCTTGAGAAAGGCAAGCCGCCGTGGGCGGGGCAAAAAGCCGCCACGGGCAGGGCGGAGCCCCCACGGGCATGGCAAAGTCACCCGTGAAAAAGCGGAGCTGCTGCCCGCGAAAGCGGAAGCCGGCAGCCCGCAAAAACATGGAGGACTGCTGCCTGCAAAACATGGAGCGGAGCCGTCCGTGAAAACGGAATGGAGCCACCCTCAGAACGGAATGAGCCACCGCCGTGGAGGGCCGACTCGGGCGTCGCCGCGGGGATGGGGGGAGACAAGAAAGCAGACATAGAAAAAACACAGAAGAATGGACACACAGCGAGAGCAAGCAGAAAGGGGGGGGATATGTAATAAATAATAAATAAATCTTTAAAAAAATAAAATAAAATAAACAGCAATGTTTATCTTTTTAGGAAAGTGATATGTGCTCACTGTAGAAAATACAAATAAGAAATTAAGAAGGCCCACAGTTCCACCATCCAGGGTTGACCGTTGTAGATGCAAGGACATAGCTGTTTTCACTTAGTTTTGTTTTTTCTTTCTGGTCACACAATATCGAAACCAAGTTTTGTTAACCTGCTTTTTTCACTTAATCCCTCTTGAACACATCCACATATTTTAAAACACATTTCCAAAGCATCATTGCAGTGGCTGTACAGAAAGTCCTTGTGGGGTTTGCCTGGGCTTATTTAGCTAGGCCTTTATTGTAGACAATTTAGGTTTCTTTCCATTCTTTT